>JAAAKG020137020.1:0-13020 GCA_010014905.2 Druon quercuslanigerum
CTACAACGGGTCACGGTTCTCTTGGAACCGGCCCCCTTCTTGAACGAGTCGAAATCGTCCTTACCCGGCTCGTATCAGATTAATTAGATTAATTTCTATTTCCCAGAAACTTGATGAAAGTCAAAGAGTTTCGTAAAAGTAAAAATAAACAGCGAGAACAATTGCGTATTTTTTTTTTAAACACTGCTCGCATGAATATGACAAGCAGTTTTTCATGTCAATAAGTAAATTTTCAAAGCTTAGAACTAAAAAAGTATTTTTTAAAATAACCTAAAATATCATCAATAATTTAAAATTTTTTAAATCCAATATTTTGACAATTTCTTGGAATTTTTAAAAATACCCTAAAGTATTATCCACAATTTTAAATTTTTTGATATTCTTTAAAGTTTTTTAATATCTTGGAAGCCACGTACAATTTAAAAATGTTCCTAACATCTTGAAAATCATTCAGAATTCCATTAAAGTATTCCAATCTTTCAAAATTTCTTGAAAGATTTAAAAGAACCCCAAAACAATACAAATGCTATTAAAATTTTTTAAATCTTTTGAAACTTTTTATGTGTTTTGAAAAAACCTAATGATTTTAAAAATTCCCTAAAAATGTTAAAATCCTTTGGAATTCCTTTAAATCATTAAAATCAATTAAAAACTTTTGGGATTTTTTAAATACCCTAAAATATCAGCAATCCTTTCAAATTTTTTGAAATCTTTTGAAACTCTTTCAGTGTCTTGAAACTTCATTATAATTTAAAAAATTCACTTAAATATTTCAAATCCTTTGAAATTCCTTCAATTTATTGTAATATACTGAAAAATTTTTGGAACATTCTGAATCCCTAAAATATCATCAAAACTTTAAAATTTCTTGAAATCCTTGAAACTTTCTCAATATCTTGAGAATTAAATATAATTGAAATTTTTTTTTTATTTTTTAAATTTTTTAGAATTCCTGCAAATTATTTAAATCTATTTAAAAAGTATTGCAATATTTTAAATTACGCCGAAATAGTATAAATCCTATGAACATTTTGGAAAATGCTTCGAAACTTTTTATGTATTTTAAAAATTTCTAATGATTTAGAAAATTCCCTAAAATCTTTAAAATCCTTTGGAATTCCGTCAAATTATTGAAGTATATTTAACAATTTCTTGGGATCATTAAAATTCCCTTAAATATCGTCAAGAATTTAAAAAATTTTGAAATCCTTCGAAACTCTTTATTTCTTTTAAAAATTCTTTAGAATTTTTAAATTCCCTAAAATCATTAAAAATCCTTTGCATTTCCTTCAAATTATTAAAATGCATTTAAAATTTCTTGAAATATTTTAAAATACCCTGAAATATACTATCTTGAAAATTCCTTTAAATTTTAAAAATTCCCTTAAATCTTTAAAATCCTTTGGAATTCCTTCAAACTGTTGCAATCTATTAAATATATTTTGGAATTTTTAAAAATGCTAAAAAATACTAACAACCCTTTTAAATTTTTGGAAATCCTTTGAAACTTTTTATTTATTCTGTGAATACTTCCAAATTTGTAAATTTCCTTAAATCGTTGAAAATCCTTTATTTTTCCTTCTAATAATTCAAATTTATTCAAAATTTCTTGGAATCTATAAAAATACCAAAAAATATTATCAATCCTATACAATTTTTGAAATCCAAAGATACTTTCTAATTATTTTAAACGTTGCTAATAATTTTTCAAATTCCTTTAAATATTTAAAATCCTTTGAAATTCTTTCAAATTATTGAAATTAACTCAAAATTTTTTGGAATATTTTAAACTACCCAAAAATAATACAAATCCTATTAAAATTTTGGAAAACCTTCGAAACTTTTGATGTATTTAGAAAATTCCTAATTATTTTGAAAATTCCTTTAAACTTTTAAAATCCTTTGAAATTCCTTAAAGCTATTTAAATATATTCAAAATTTCTTCGAATCTTTAAAAACACCCAAAAATAATATCAGTCCTATTTGCAAATTTTTAAAATCATTCGAAACTCTTTATGAATCTTGAAAATTCCTAAATGATTTTTAAAAATCCCTAAAACATTCAAAATCCTTTATAATTCGTTCAAATTATTAAAATTCATTAAAAATTTCTTGGAATATTTAAAAATACCCTAAAATATCACGAAAACTTTTTAATTTTTTCAACTGCTTGAAACTTTTTCAGTATCTGAAAATCAAATATAATTTAAAAATTTGCTTAAAATCATTAAAATCCTTTGTTCCTTCCTCCTTCATATAATTGAAATATATTTAAAAATTCTTGGAATATTTTAAACTATCCCCAAAATAATATAAATCCTGTTAACATTTTGGAAATTCTTCGAACATTTTATGTATTTTGAAAATTCCTTATCATTTTTAAAACTGCTTAAAAAAATTAAAAATCCTTTGGAAGTCCTTCAAGTTATTGAAATCTATATTAAACTTCTTGAAAATATTTTAAATTATATTTTATTATATTATAATAAATTATATTTTAATATTTTAAAATCCGTTGAAATATATTTAAATTATTAAAATATGATTAAAATTACTTGGAATTATTAAACTACCTTAAAATATGATCAATATTAAACATTTTTCTTAATCCTTGGATACTTTTTAAATATCTTTTAAATTCCTTATCATTTTTATAATTCCCTAAAATCTTTAAAATCCTTTGGAATTCTTTCAAACTATTCAAATCAATTAATTTTTTTTTTTAATTTTTAAAAATTTTTAAAAATACTAACAATCCTTTTAAATTTTTGTAAATCCGTTGGAACTTTTTATTTTTTTTTGAGAATCCTCTAGAATTTATAGATTCTCTAAAATCGTTAAAAATTCTTAGGATTTCCTTCAAATTATACAAATCTGCTCAAAATTTCTTGCAATCTTTAAAAATACCCAAAAATATTATCAATCCTATACAATTTTTAAAATCCCAATACAAATCCTGTTAACATTTTGGAAATCCTTCGTAACTTTTTATGTATTTTGAAAATTCCCATTAACTTTAAAAATCCTTTGAAATTCCTTCAATTTCTTGAAAATTATTTAAAATTTCTTGGAATTATTAAAATACACTGAAATAACATCAATAATTTAAAATCTTTTAAAACCCTTTGTAACTTTTTTAATATATTTAAAATTCCTTATCATTTTTAAAATTCCCTAGAATATTTTAAATCTTTTATAATTCCTTAAAATTATTTAAATATATTCAAAATTTCTTAGAATCTTTAAAAACGCATGAAAATATTATAAATCCTGTGGAAATTATGGAAATCATTCGAAACTTTTTATATGTTTTGAAAGCTCCTAATAATTTTTAAAATCTCCTAAAACTTTTAGAATCCTTGCGAATTCGTTCAAATTATTGAAATCTAATTAAATTTCTTGGAATATTTAAACATACCTCAAAATATCAACACTTGAAAATTTTTTGAAATCCTTTGAAACTTTTTCAATAATTTAAAAATTTCTTATCTTTTTAAAAATTCCCTTAAATCTTTAAAATCCTTTGGAATTTCTTTAAATTATTCAAACATATTTAAAATTTTTTTAAATCTGTAAAAACACCCAAAGATAATACTAGTCATATGCAAATTTTTAAAATCATTCAAAACTTTTTATGTTTTTTGAAAATTCCTAATGGTTTTAAAAATTTCCTAAGACCTTCAAATTCCGTAAGAATTCCTTCAAGTTATTGAAATATATTTTAAATTTCTTGGAATTATTAAAATATCCTAAAATATCATCAATAATCAAAAAATTTTTGAAATTATTTGAAACTTTTTCAATATCTTTAAAATTCCTTAAAATTTCCAAATTCTCTAAACTCTTTAAAATTCCTTATAATTTTCAAAATTTCATAAAATCTTTAAAATCCTTTGGAATTTCTTAAAATTATTTAAATGTATTCAAAATTTCTTAGAATCCCTAAAAACACCCGAAAATATTATCAATAATGTGAAAATTTTGCAAATCATTTGAAGTTTTTCATGCATTTTAAAAATTCGTAATGATTTTTAAAACATCCTAAAAGCTTTAAAAATTCTTTGGAATTCCTTTCAATTATTGAAATCTATTTAAAATTTCTTGGAATTTACCCTAAAATATCATGAATAATTTAAATTTTTTTTAAAGACTTTGAAACTTCTTCAATATCTTTAAAATTCCTTATCATTTTTAAAATTTCCTAGAATCTTTAAAATCCTTTGGAATTCCTTAAAGTTTATTAAAATCTATTTAGAATATCTTGAAATTATTAAAGTACCCTAAAATTAAATCAAAACTTTAAAATTTTTTGAACTCCTTGGACCTTTTTCAGTATCTTGAAAATCAAATATAATTTAAAAAATGTCTGAAAATTATTAAAAATCCTTTGTAATTTCTTTAAATAATCTAAATCTATTTTAAAATTCTTGGAATATTTTAAACTATCCCTAAAATAATAAGACTCCTATTAACATTTTGGCAATCCTACGTAATTTTTATGGATTTTGAACATTCCTAATGAATTTGAAAATTCTCTAAAACTTTTCAAATCCTTTGCAATACCTTTAATTCATTAAAATCGATTGAAATTTTCTTGAAATTATTAAAATACCCTAAAATATCATCAATAATTAGATTTTGTTTGAATTCATTTGAAACTTTTTCAATATCTTTAAAATGCATTAGCATTTTCAAAATTTCCTAAAATCTTTAAAATCCTTTGGAATTCCTTAGAATGATATAAATATATTCAAAATTCCTTGGAATTCCTAAAAACACCTGAAAATATCATCAATAATGTGGAAATTTTGGAAGTCATTCGAATCTTTTAATGTTTTTGAAAATTCCTTAAAAGCTTAAAAATCCTTTGGAATCCCTTCAAGTTTATTAAAATCTATTTAAAATATCTTAAAATTATTAAATTACTCTAAAATATAATCAAAATTTTAAAATTTTTCGAACTCCCTGAACCTTTTTTAGTATTTTGAAAATCAAATATAATTTTAAAAAATTCTGAAAATCATTAAAACTCCTTTGGAATTTCTTCAAATAATTTAAATCTATTTTAAAATTCTTGGAATATTTTAAACTATCCCTAAAATAATAGAATTCCTATTAACATTTTGGCAATCCTTCGAAATTTTTATGTATTTTGAAAATTCCCAATGAATTTAAAAATTCTCTAAAACGTTTAAAATCCTTTGCAATTCCTTCAATTGATTGAAATCGATTTAAAACGTTTTTAAATTATTAAAATAACCTAAAATATCATCAATAGTTAAATTTTTTTTGAACTTCTTGAAACTTTTTCAGTATCTTAAAAATCAAATAAAATTAAAAAAAATTTTGAATCATTAAAATTCCTTTGGAATTTCTTTAAATAATTTCAATCTATTTTAAAATTCTTGGAACATTTTAAACTATCCCTAAAATAATAAAATTCGTATTAAGATTTTGGCAATCCTTCGAATTTTTTGTGTATTTTGAAAATTCCCAATGAATTTAAAAATTCTCCAAAACCTTTGAAATCCTTTGGAATTCCTTTAATTTATTGAAATCGATTTACAATTTCTTGAAATTATGAAAATACCCTAAAATATCACCAATAATTAAGTTTTTTTTGAACTTCTTGAAACTTTTTCAGTATCTTAAAAATCAAATAAAATTTAAAAAATTTTTAAATCAATAAAAATCCTTTGGAATTTCTATAAATAATTTAAATCTATTTTAAAATTCTTGGAATATTTTAAACTATCCCTAAAATAATAAAATTAGTATTAACATTTTGGCAATCCTTCGAATTTTTTGTGTATTTAAACAATTCCTAGTGAATTTAAAAATTCTCCAAAACCTTTAAAATCCTTTGGTATTCCTTTAATTTATTGAAAACGATTTAAAATTTCTTAAAATTAATAAAATACCCTAAAATATCATCAAGAATTAAAATTTTTTGAAAGCCTTTGAAACTTTTTCAATATCTTTAAAATTCCTTATCATTTTCAAAATTCCATAAAATCTTTAAAATCCTTTAGAATTCCTTAAAATTATTTAAATATACTCAACATTTCTTGGAATTCAAGTTTTTTAAAATCCATTTGAAATATTTTGAAATTATTAAAATACCCTAAAATATTATCAATAATTAAAATTTTTTGAAATGATTTGAAACTTTTTCAATATCTTTAAAATTCCTTAACATTTTCAAAATTCTCTATACTCTTCAAAATTCCTTACAATTTTCTAAACTCCCTAAAATCTTTAAAATCCTTTTGAATTTCTTAAAATTATTTAAATATATTCAAAATTTCTTAGAATCCCTAAAAACACCCGATAATATTATCAATAATGTGAAAATTTTGGAAATCATTCGAAGCTTTTCATGTATTTTAAAAATTCCTAAAGATTTTGAAAATTCCCTAAAAGCTTTAAAAATTCTTTGGAATTCCTTCAAATTATTAAAATCTTTTTAATATTTCTTGAAATTATGAAAATATCCGGAAATATCATCAATAATTTAAAATTTTTTGAAACGCTTTGAAACTTTTTCAATATCTTTAAAATTCCTTCTCATTTTTAAAATTACCTAGAATCCTTAAAATCCTTTGAAAGTCTTAAAAATTATTTAAATATATTCAAAATTCCTTAGAATCTTTAAAAGCACCCAAAAATATAATCAATCCTGTGGAAATTTTGGAAATCCTTCAAACTTTTTATGTTTTTTGAAAATTCCCTAAAACTTTTAAACTCCTTTGGAATTTCCTGAAATTATATAAATCTAATTAAAATTTTTTAAATTCTGTAAAATGCAATTATGCAATTATTTAAGATCATCCGAAACTTTTTATGTATCCTGAAAATTCCTCAATGATTTTTAAAATTCCCGGAAACATTTAAAATCCTTTGGAATTCCTTCAAATTATTGATATTCGTTAAAAATTTCTTCGAAAATTTAAAAATACCCGAAAATGGATTTTAAGAAATATTTAAATTATATTTAATTTAAATATTTCTTAAAATCATTAAAATCCTTTGAATTTCCTGCTAATAATTTAAAGCTGTTTTAAAATTCTTGATATATTTTAAACTTTCCCAAATTAATACAAATCCTAATGAATTCGACAATTCCCTAAAACTTTTAAAATCCTTTGGAATTCCTTGAATTTATTGAAATCGATTAAAAAATTTTTTAATTATTAAAATACCCTAAAACATCATTAATAATTAAAATTTTTTTGAAAGCCTTTGAAACTTTTTCAATATCTTAAAAATTCCTTAATATTTTCAAAATTTTTTCAATTCTTTAAAACTTTGTGAATATCTTTAAAATTCCTTATCATTTTCAAAATTCCCTAAAATCTTGATAATCCTTTGGAATTTATTAAAATTATTTAAATATATTCAAAATTTCTTGGAATCTTTAAAAATACCCTGAATAATCATCAAAACTTTAAAAATTTTAGAACTCCTTGAAACTTTTTCAGTATCTTAAAAATCAAATATAATTTTAAGTTTTCTTAAAATCATTAAAATCCTTTGGAATTCCTTCAAATAATTTTAATCTATATAAAAATTTTGGGAATATTTTAAACCATCCCTACAATAATAAAAATCGTATTAACATTTTGGAAATCTTTCAAACTCTTTATGTATTTTGAAAATTCCTAATAAATTTGAAACTTCCCTGAAACCTTTAAAATTCCTTATCATTTTCAAAATTCTCTAAAATCTTGAAAATCCTTTGGAATTCCTTAAAAATATTTAAATATATTCAACATTTCTTGGAATCCCCAAAAACACCCGAAAATATTATCAATAATGTGGAAATTTTGGAAATTCTTCGAAAGTTTTTAGGTTTTTTGAAAATTCCTCATGATTTTGAAAATTCCCTAAAACAATAAAAATCCTTTGAAATTCCTTCAAGTTATTAAAATCTATTTAAATTTTTTTTGGAATTATCAAAATAACCTAAAATATTATCAAAATTTAAAAATTTTTTGAACTTCTTGAAACTTTTTCAGTATCTTAAAAATCAAATATAACTCTAAAATTTCTTAAAATCATTAAAATCCTTTGGAATTCTTAAAATAATTTTAATCTATATAAAAATTCTTGGAATATTTTTAACTATCCCTGAAATAATAAAAATCCTTTTAATCTTTTGGCAATCCTTCGAATTTTTTGTGTATTTTGAAAATTCCCAATGAATTTAAAAATTCTCTAAAACCTTTAAAATCCTTTACAATTTCTTCAATTTATTGAAATCGATTTAAAATTTTTTGAAATTATTAAAATACCTTAAAATATCATCAGTAATTAAAATTTTTTTGAAAGCCTTTGCAACTTTTTCAATATCTTTAAAATTCCTTAAAATTTTCAAAATTCCCTAAAATCTTTAAAATCCTTTGGAATTTTTAAAAATTATTTAAATATATTCAAAATTTCTTACTATCCATAAAAACACCCGAAAATATTATCAATAATGTGAAAATTTTGGAAATCATTGGAAGCTTTTCACGTGTTTTAAAATTTCCTAATGATTTTTAAAATTTCCTAAAACTTTAAAAATTCTTTGGAATTCATTCAATATTTAAAAAAATTTGGAAATGATTTAAAACCTTTTCAATATCTTGAAAGTTCCTTAACATTTTCAAAATTCGGTAAAATCTTTTAAATCCTTTGGAATTTCTTAAAGTTATTTAAATATATTGAAAATTTTCTAGAATCGTTAAAAATACCCGAAAATATTATCAATAATGTGAAAATTTTGGAAATCGTTCGAAGCTTTTCATGTATTTTAAAATTTCCTAATGATTTTGAAAGTTGCCTAAAAGGTTTAAAAATCCTTTGGAATTCATTAAATATTAAAAAAATTTTGGAAATGATTTAAAACCTTTTCAATATCTTTAAAATTCCTTAACATTTTCAAAATTTGCTAAAATTTTTAAAATCCTCTGGAATTTCTTAAAATTATTTAAATATATTCAGAAATTCTTAGAATACTTAAAAACACCCGAAAATATTATCAATAATGTGAAAATTTTGGAAATCATTCCAAGCTTTTCACGTATTTAAAAATTTCCTAATGATTTTAAAAAAATCCCTAAAACCTTTAAAATCCTTTGGAATTCCATAAAATTTTGAAAATATATTATAAATTTCTTACAATCTTTAAAAACTCTGATAAATATTATCAATCATATGAAAAAATGTTAAATCCTTCGAAACTTTTTATGTATCTTGAAAATTCGTAATAATTTTTAAATTTTCCTAAAAACCTTTAAAGTCCTTTGGAAATCTGTCAAATTATTAAAATCCATTTAAAATTTCTTTGAACTTTGAAAATACCCTAAAATATCGTCAATCCTTTTAAACTTTTTGAAATCCTTTTTAACTTTTGAAAAAACTGAGACTTTCTAACTATATATTCCAAAATCATAATTATCGCTAAAAACTCGAAAAATCCATTTTATGGGGTTTACTTATAGGATTTTTTTGGGACACTACAGCACAGACTTATGGTCATAATATTTAATAACAAATTCCCAGCCGATATGCATATAAATTCAAAAAAATGATTTTGGACCAGGCAGGTGACACCATAGAGTCTTTCGACATCCTCGATGCATAGCCCATTTTTTATAAACACATACAAATATAAAATTATTTAAATTTTTAATACCTCTAAAATTACGCAAAGTAAAGGAATAAATTGAAATAAAGAAATAGAAATTGTAACAATAATATCAAATCACAATGGTATTTCCAACACCCATGATGAAAAACTTGTAAATTTATTTTTAGAAATCCTAATTAGGTCAATTGCTATTTTCCAGAAATTTGATGAATGACACAGAATTTCGTGAAAGTAAAATTACACATCGAGTGTACATAAGAAGATTTATTTGAACCAATTCCGTATTTCTCTTCTAAACACTGCTCGCATGAATGCGATGAGGAAATTGTTGTGTCAATAAGCAAATTTTCCATGCGCAGGAAATATGTATTATAATGGTCCCATTGAGCCACTTTGACAATAGAAGTAGGGATAAATTTTTTATATATAAAAGAAGGAAACTAGAGGAATATTCATTTCTTAAGTTACGCTGATTGAAAGTCAATTATTTAGAAAGTTTGCTAATAATAACAGCAATGCGATTTTTACTGTTTGTCTTTCTGTGCTACCTATTTTACAATTGTGTTAGTGCTTCTGATAAGGGTAAAAAACCAAAGGGTAGTAGTTCCAAACCATCTTTCATGTGGCGGCCAAAAAAACAAGAAAAAGTGTATAATGATGGTCAGGTGATTGCTGGTACTAGTGGTACTCCTGGTGCTTTTGGACCCATCGGACCTGTCTCAAGACAACGAGACGAAGAAGATCTAAAAAAAGTGCAACAAAAGTTAACAACGATACAAGCAAACATGGACAAACAAATAGAATTCCAAAACGGGGAATGGGCAAATCCAAAATATATGGATAGAAAGCGCGCTGGTGGTAAATTTTGAATTCTGAATAGCGTTCATTATTTTATTTATTTGTTATAAACAAATTTTATGTACAAATTAGAAAATAGTCTTATTATTGGTAAAAAATATTTCAGTTTGCTAAAATTGCTTCATATTATTGTAGGAATAACATTTCATTACAAATCTAATCAAGAAGTTTATAATAAGCATTGTTATAAATAATTTTTGTGGAAAAATATTGAAATTTGAAACTTTTTTTCATTTATAATTTGCTTCATTCGCCAGAACGACTTCAAGTATTTTTTACAATAGTAAATATTTATTAATATTTTATAAAATATAAAAATATACATTTGTATAAACAAATCCAAAATTTTGGCTCTTTTCCAGAAAAACAAAAAAAAATTGAACTCGAAATATTTTTAACTGTTGCACGAATTTTTATTTTCCTTAACCGCCAGAATGGCTACAGGTATTTTTAAAAAAATACACCATGCGCCAATTAAAAATTATAAAATTTGTGAAATAATCATAAATGTTGCTCAATTTGTTGTGAAGATTTGTTTTAAAAAGTCATAAAAATTATCAAATGATTATAAGTGTTTTTGATCTTGTTAAGATACTCCGAACTGAAAGGACTGGCATAGAAAGAAAATTTTTCTGCTGACGAAATTCGAGATGAGTCATCAAATATTTTTCATATTTTTTTTTTATTTGAAAATTCTTCTTTTTGGTTAAAAGTTGTAGTATTCCAGTTAAATACTCACTATTTTAGGTTTAATTTTTATTGTTGTTGTTAAAAATTTATATTTTTTAGTTGAAAATTATGCTATTTTTTAAAAATAATTTGGTTCTGAATTTAACTTTTGAGACAGGAAATGCAATTAATCCAATTAAATATTACATCGGTTTAGTTTTAAATGAATCTATTTGCTTTAGCATTAACTTTTAAACTGAACATTTATTCATTAAATTTTTGTTTGTAAAATGAGCTTTTTTAAATTACAAAATCGTCCTTTTTGTAGAAATTTATCAACTTGTTTAAAAATTAATTATTGTTATTGAAAATTCAAGCATTCGTTTTAAATATTTATTATTTTAGTTTTGCATTTATAACATTCGTCAAAAAATTGTTTTTTTTTAGCAAATTAAGTTTTTTTTAACTGAAAATTTAACTTTTTGTTTTTTTTAAAATTGTTTTTTTTTCTGAAAATGTCATTGCCTCAAATAGTATATCATTAAGGTGAAAATGGTATCTCTTTTGTATAATATTAATTTTTTTAACTGAATTGGCTAAAAATTTATCATTTTTTAGTTAAAATGTATTTATTTTGTTTATAAATCGTCTTTTTGGGTATAAAATAATATTTTGTTAAAAAATTAATCATTTTGGTTGAACATTTAAATTTTCAAATTCAATATTTATAATTTTAGTTAAAAATTCCTCATTTTTTAACATTTGTTTTGTGTTAGGAACTGATTTTTAAAACTTAAAATTCACCAATTCAATTTTTGGTTGAAAAGTTATATTTTTTAGTTGAAAATTTCACTAATTGATTGAAAGTGAATATTTTAGTTGAAAATTTATCTCTTTCAAAAAACATTAGTTTTCTTAACTGAAAAAGGGTTTGATTGACAATTTACTTTTTTAATTGAAATTTCGTATTTTTTCACAGAGATTAATTTACTTGTTTAAAAATTTATCTTTTTGGTTTAAAATGAATCTCTTCCAGTTGAAGATTCATCATTTTGGTTGAAAAATTATTTTTCTTATTTAGTATTTAATATAATGTGTTATGTATATATATATTTATCTTTTAAATTTTAGACTGACAGGAATTTATTTATTTAAAAAAAAATGTTTAAATAGAATACATTGACACGATTCAATATAAAATTTGCACGTAAATATTAGGTTTATTATATTTTTGAAATGTTTCTGGTTATTTAATAAATACATCACTATTTAATATTTATTATTTTAAGAGGTTTAAGATTTTTCTTACAATACTGATAAAATTTAATTAATATGTTTTTTAATTTTCAACTGGGATGCGGATTTTGAATTAAAAAAATTAAAATGATTTTGACGAAAATGTAGAAAAAAAGAAGTTTTACCAAACAAAAGTTGACATTTAAAACACATTTTTCTATAGTTGAAAATTAGTGTTGTAAATTAAATTTTATCTAGAGAAATCGAATTTTTGACTTAAAAAATTTGGTTAAACCTCTTTTGACTGAAAAATCCGTTTGAATTGAAAATTTAAACTTTTTCTCGTTTCTTATAAATAAGATGTTTGTTTTTTTTTCTTTAAAAAAATAATTTTCTCGTTCAAGAATAATTTGGTTTGGTTAAAAATTCACCTATTTTATTGAAAAATTCGAATCTTTTAGTTGAATTAAACTGTTTCTTATTGCATAATAAATATTCTTGTTGTGTTCAAATTTCAGCTATAACATTCATTTTTATAATCAATATTTTTATTGAAAAATCAAATATTTGGTAGAAAGTTATGTGGCTTAGATTTTTCTGTGTGTATAATAGCTATTGAATGT
>JAAAKG020137021.1:0-13020 GCA_010014905.2 Druon quercuslanigerum
AAATAATAAAACAATAATAAAATAAATAAATAAAAATAGAAAACTGAGAATGGAATAGTTATATTAAAAAAAAGTAATAATTTTCCACGAAAAAAAGAGGAATTATCAACAAAATAGATAAATTTTCAACTAATGATGTGCATCTATAACTAAAATGATAAATTTTCGACAAGAATGATTTTCAACTAAAAAAAAGGATATTTATTTAACCAAATATGAAATAGTTACATTTTAAACTAGAAAACTAAAAAAAAATTTCAGGAGATACATTTTCAATCAAACAGTTGATTTTTTTAAAGAGGTTACATTTCTACCAAAAGAGTTAAATTTTTTACGAAGAAAGATTTTTCAGTAAAGAAAGAAACAAAATTTTAACCAAATTATTGAATTTTCAACAAAATAAATAAATTTTAAAGTAAAAAATATTCATTCAATAAGGAAATTTTATTTTCACCAAAGTAATTTTACCATTTACACAATTACTTAAATTTCCATCTAAAAACAAATAACTTATTAACTGAGAATGGAATTTTTATTTTTGAAAAAACTAATTTACCACAAAAAAACAAGAGGAATAGAAAGGAGAAAAATAGAAAAGAGAAAATAGTTAAGTTTTCAACTAATGATGTGCATCTATAACTAAAATGATGAATCTTCAAAAAAAAAAAAAAAAAAGAATTTTTATTGAATTAGTTAGCCTTTTTACCAATTAGTATGATTTTTAACTAATAAAAAAGGAAAATTTTTGAGCCAAATATGGAATAGTTAAATTTTAAGGACACAAAATTAATTTTTAAGGGGAAATTGAATAATCAGTATTTTTGCAACAAATTTAATTTATAATCCGAAAGAATTTAATTTTCAATCAGGAGAGATTTATTAGTCAAGATAGAAAAAAATATTAACAAATTTTATGAATGTTTAAACCAAGAAAGTGAAATCTCTAGAAAAAAGTGAAATTTTTAAACGTAAAAATATTAACTTTCAACAAAAAATTTTATTTTTTAAATATATAAGTAAATTTATAACTGAGAAAATTAATTTTCTATCCATAAAGTGAAATTTTCAATAAATACCTAAATTTTCAGCTTAATAGTTAAATTTGAAACTAAATTAACCTTCATTAAAAAAATTAATTTTTAAGAAAGTAAAAAGAAAGTAAAAAGGAAATTTTTTGAACCAAATATGGAATAGTTAAATTTTAAGGACACAAAAATAATTTTTAAGGGGAAATGTAATAATCAGTATTTTCAACCAAACAGTTGAAATTTTAATTCAAAAAAGGAAGTTTTAAATAAAAAAACAGTTATATGTTTACCAAAAATTAATTTTTGTAAAAAAATGTAATAGATCTATTTGTATAACTGACAAAATTCATTTTCTACCCATAAAGTCAGACTTTCAAAAAAATACATAAATTTTCAACTAAATAGTTAAATTTCAAACCAAATTAACATTTAATAAAAAATTAATTTTTAAGAAAGTAGTTTAACTTTCTAGCAAGTAGTTGAAATTTTAATTAAAAAAGAGAAATTTTAAATAAAAAAAGAAAGTTATATGTTTACAAAAAAATTAATTTTTGTACAAAAAATATAATAGTTTTCTTTATTTTTATCCAAAAACGTTATAATTGGTTTAAATTTGAAATTTATCTATAACTAAAATAATGTCTCTTTAAATAAGTTAATTTTATTTTTACCAAAGTAATTTTACCATTAAATCAATTAGGTGAATTTCCAACTAAAAATAAATACATTTTTAACTGAGAATGGAAAAGTTATATTTAAAAAAATAATTTTCCACCAAAAACTAAAATGATGAATCTTCAAACAAAAAAAAACAAACAATTTTTTATCGAATTAGTTATCCTTTTAACCAATTAGTATGATTTTAACTGAAAAAAAAGGAAATTTTTCGAACCAAAAATGGAATAGTTAAATTTTAAGGACACAAAAATATTAATTTGTAATCCGAAAGAGTTTAATTTTTAACCAGGATAGATTTATTAGTCAAGATAGAAAAAAATATTGACAAAATTTTTGAATTTTTAAACCAAAACGGTGAAATCTCTAGAAAAAAGTGAAATTTTTAAAGTAAAAATATTAACTTTCCACTGATCATTTAAATTTTTAAATATAAAAGTAAATTTAGAACTAAGAAAATTAATTTTCTACTCAGAAAGTAAAATTTTCAATCAAAAATTAACATATTTATATTTGGAATAAGAAATATTAATTTTAAAAAAATATTAAATTTTCACCAAAAGACGTGATTCAACAAAGAACAATTTTTCAGTCCTGGAGAAAACAAAATTTTCACCAAAGTCTTTAATTTTCCACAAAACAGGTGAATTCTCACACAAAAATAAAAATTTATAAACTATAGTTAAATTAGGAACCAAAATACGTTTTTTTTACTAAGAGAGTTAAATTTTCAATCCAAAATAATGACTCTTTCACCAAATTGTTAAATTTTCATCAATCTAAGTTTCGACCAAGAAACATTTTGCAGGCAAGAAAGGAAAACAATGTTCTCAAATTGTTAATATTTTCAACAAAAAAGTTAATTTATCGAATTGTAAAAGTTTTAAGCAAAAAATATTAACTTTTACCTAAAGAGGCACATGAGAGAAGGGCTCTGTAGCCTGCGATAAGTAAATCGAATTTGTGATAATTTATAAAACAAAGATTAACAGTTTAAATAAACATTAAAGTTTATTTTTTAGTTAAAAAACATTTAATTTCCCCCTGTACATTTTGATTTCGAACTAAAAGCTTTTAAAGTGTGTTATAATTAAATAATAAAATAAAATAAAATTTAAATAATGAAATTGCTATACTAAAGTTGGTTTAGAAAAAAAATTATTTAAATTTTTTAAATCTTTACATGTTCAATCAGTCAAAAGAAGATAATTTTTCCATTTGTTTATTTTTATAATGTATTCTCAAAAATACCTTAAATCCAAAATTACATTTTTCATCCCATATTTAAGTTTTTTGAATATCTCGAAATTTGAATAAATGAAAATTGAAAAAATCTCTCAGAAATCTGCGAAATGCATTATTATATATTGTGTTTCTTTTAGGAATTTATACCTCTTAATGTTTAAAATTATTTCTGGCTATTTTTTCAAAATTTAGCAAAAATTTTGTCCGATATGTCTATTTTTATTATATATATATATATATATATAATAAAAATAGACATAGATTATTTTTGAAAGACCGAATTTAATCGCATGACTTGAAAATATGTGCTATTTACGTAATAAGTATCGCGCAATAAACGCACTGAAAGTCTCACTCTCAATTATTCACTTAAGCTTAACATTTTAATAAGCTAGAAGAATTATATACAATTTTAGCAAATTCTTCAGTTATTGACAACGAATTTTTCCCAAATGAGTAATGCAGAGCATTTTAGACAATAGAAATTTCAATTTCAACATCACTGATAAACAAAAATGACCTTTGTCCTTGCTGAATACGACAAAACATTTCCGATGTATTTTGAAGATATTTCCAATTAAACTTTTAAACAAACTACTTTTTGATATCCCTACTACTGCCGATGCTAAGCAAAGCCTTTGTACTCTCTCTCTCCCTCTTTCACCCCCACCATCTCTCCCTCGCCAATAAAACGTCTGAACAAACTCCTTTTTGATATCCCCACTACTGCCACGCTAAGCAAAGCCTATATGTCCTCTCTCTGTCTACCACTCACTCCCTCCCCCTCTCTCATTAAACCTCCGAACTATTTCCTTTTCGGTATCCCCACTACTGCTGCGCTAAGCAAAGCCTGTGCGTGCTCTCTCTCTCTCTCTCTCTCTCTCTGCAAGTTCTTACTATCGATCTCCTTAAAACTCTAATGATTCTAAAAGTATAACTTACGCCTTGCGGCCCCACTGCCACACACTGGTTTTGTGAAGGGTGCAAAATATTTTTTATCCCACGCCGCAGGTGAGGTGGATTTATTTTTAAACCGTGTTTTTAAATATCGCCTTACTTTAACAATGTCTACACTGGTTTCTAAGATGTTATCAAATAACTGAAAAAGTGTGGAAATTTTACTCGAATTTCAATGCACTGTAATTCAGGATATATTTACATTTTTACATAAACTTCAAGTCGATTTGTTACTTTTTTCATGAGGAATAATTTTCAGAAAAAAAATTCTAATTCAAATTATCCGTTTCTGAGATATCATGAAAAATGTGCAAATTTCTTTTCAATTTTTGAAAACTTATACCTAATACTGTTCTTGGGTTCAGATCTTTAATTCTAAAATATTAGGTGATGAATTACATTGTAATTTGTTTGTACTTTCCATACAATTCTAAAACATAAGATGATCAACCGCATTATTACTGGTTTATGCATTTAGCAATGTTCTAAAATGTAAAACGATCACTAACATTTTCATCTTTTTCTGAATTTCATTTAGTTCTAAAGCATGATAAAATCTGTCACATTGTCATTTTTTTCTGGATTTTATACTATGGTAAAATAAAAGACGATCAATCACACTGTTAATCGTTTATGAATTCCATTCAGTATTAAAACATAAGGCAATCATTAAAATTGTCATTTTTTTCTGAATTTTATGTAGTTCTAAAACTTAAGACGATCTATCACATTCTTAGTTATTTTCGAATTTCATGCAGTTCTAAAAACTAAGACGATGAATTTCTAAACAAATAAATATGTAATTGATCGGCTTGTGTTTCAGAACTACATAAAGTTCAGAAACAAATTAAAATGTGATTGATCGTCTTATGATTTAGGACTGTATGGAAATTATAAACAAGTAACAGTGCGATTAAACGTCTCATGTTTTAGAACTACATAACTTTTCAAAAGAAATAATAATAATAATATGTGGAATTGATAAACAAGTCACAATGTGATTGGTCATCTTATGTTTCACAACTATACAAAATTTAAAAACGAATAAAATGAGAGTCTCTTAGGTGTAAGTTATGGTCTTATGATTTAAAACTATATTTAACTGTTTTGAAAAAGTAACAATAAAATTGATCGCCTTACGTTTTAGAACTGTATGAAATTCATAAACAAGTTACAATGTGAGGCATTCCCTTATGTTTAAAACTGCATGAAATTCAGAAATAAATAACAATGCGATTGATCGTCTTCTGTTTTAGAACTACATGAAATTACTTAAGAAGTATCAATGGGATTGATCTTCGAATCTTTTAGTACTGCATGAAATTCAGAAAAAAGGCAATGTGATTGATCACCTTATGATAAAAATTGTATAAAAATTATGTGAATAAGTCACCGTGTGATTGATCGACTCCTGTTTTGGAACTACATAACTTTAAAAAAAAAATGATAATATGTGGAATTTGTTAACAATTAACAATATACTATGTTCTTGTTTTTTTAGAACTGTATTAAATTCATAAACAATGAACAATGTAATTGACCACATTACGTTTTAAAACTTTATGAAATCATAAAAAAAGTTACGATGTGATTGATCGTCTTATGTTTTAGAATTGCATTAAATTAATAAAAAATTATCAACGGGATTGATCGCCGTATGTTTTGAAACTGCTTGACATTCAGAAAGAAATGGAAATGTGATAGATCACCTTGTGATTTTAAATTGTATTAAAATTATAAATAAGTCACATTGTGATAGGACGTCTTATATTTCGCTACTCTACAACTTTTAAAAACGAATAAAATGAGAGTCTCTTAGGTGTGAATAATGCTTTTATGTTTTAGAACTTTAATAAATTCATAAAAAATTAAGAATATGATTGATTCCCTTACGTTTTACAACCTTATAAAATTCAAAAATAAGTTACGATGTGATTATGTTTTAGAACTGTATGAAATTTAGCAACGAATGAGAATGTGATTGATCGTCTTTTGTTTAGAACTTCTTTCAATTAATAAAAAAATATCTATGGGATCGATCGTCTCATGTTTTAAAACTGCTTGAAATTCAGAACCAAATGAAAATCTGATTTCTTGTCTCATGTTTTAGAACTGCTCGAAATTCAGAAATAAATAGCCATATGATTGATCGTCAAATGGTTTAGAACTGCTAGAAATTCAGAAATAAATAACAATGTGATTGATCGTCTTCTGTTTTAGAACTAAATGCAATTAATAAAAAAGTATCAATGGGATCGATCGTCAAATTTTTTAGCACTGCATAACATTCAGAAAAAAGGCAATGTGATTGATCAACTTATGGTTAAGAATTGCACGAAAATAACAAACAAGTAAAAGTGTGAATGATCGACTTCAGTATGAGTTATGGTCTTATTTTTTAGAGCTGTATTAAATTCATAAACAAGGAACAATGTGATTTACCACATTACGTTTTAACACTTGATGAAATTCATAAACAAGTTAGGATGTGATTGATCGTCTTATGTTTTAGAACTGGATGAAATTAATAAACAATTATTAATGGGATTGATCGCCGCATGTTTTAGAACTGTATGCATTAATAAACAAGTAACAATGTGAATTACAGTCTTATGTTTAACGACATGTATTTAATTCAGTAAAGAATCATGTTTGATTGATTATGTCATGTTTTGAACTATATGAAATTCAGAAACAAACTAAAATGTGATTGATCGTCTTATGATTAAGGACTGTATGAAATGAACAAATAAAAATGTGATTGATCGTCTGATGCTTTAGAACTGCATAACTTTTCAAAGCAAATAATAATAATGTGTGAGATTGATAAAAATAAACAACTATTTAAAATTTCAAAACGCCTTACGTTTTAGAACTGTATGAAATTCAGAAATAAATGAGAATGTGATTAATCGTCTGCTGTTTTAGAGCTACAGGAAATTAATAAAAAGTATTATTGCGATTTATCGTCGAGTGTTTTAGAACTGCATGAAATTCAGAAATGAATAAGAATGTGATTGATCGTCTTTGGTTAATGAGATGTATGAATGAGATCGATCGTCTCATGTTTTAGAACTGCTTAAAATTCTGAACCCAATAAAAATCTGATTGCTCGTCTCATGTTTTAGAACTAAATGAAATTCAGATACGAATGGAAATTTGATTGATCTTCAGATGTTTTACAGCTGCTCGAAATTCATAAATAAATGACAATGTGATTAATCGTCTTCTGTTTTAGAACTGCATAACTTTTGAAAACAAATGATAATGTGTGGAATTTGTAAACAAGTAACAATATAATTGTCCGTCATTTCTTTCACAACTGTAAAAAATTTAAAAAAGAATAAAATAAAAGCCTGTTCGGTTTGAGTGATGGTCTTATGTTTTAGAACTGTATTAAATACATAAACAAGGAACAATGTGATTGACCACATTACGTTTTAGAACTTTATAAAATTCAGAAACAAGTGACGATGTGATTTATCGTCTTATGTTTTAGAACGGTATGAAATTAATAAAAAATTATGAATGGGATTGATCGACAAAATATAATTCAGAAACGAATCATGTGTGAGTGATCATTTTATGTTCTAGAGCTACATGAAATTCAGACACAATTGAAAATGTGATTAATCGTCTTATGATTTAGCACTGTATGAAAATTAAAAAAACAAGTTAAAATGTGATTGATCGTCTCATGCTTTGGAACTGCATAACTTTTCAAAACAAATAATAATAATGTATGGGATTGATAAAAAAGTCATAATATGATTGGTCGTCTTATGTTTCACAACTATTTAAAATTTCAAAATGCCTTACGTTTTAGAACTGTATGAAATTCAGAAATAAATAACAATGTGATTAATCGTCTCCTGTTTTAGAACTACATGAAATTAAGTAAAAGGTATCAATGGGATTGATCGTCAAGTCTTTTAGAACTGCATGAAATTCAGATATGAATGACAATGTGATTGATCAACTTTTGTCTTAGAACCGTGTGTAATTAATAAACAAGTATCAGTGGAATCGATCGTCAGATGTTTTAGAACTGCTAGAAATTCAGAAGTAAATGACAATGTGATTGATCGTCTTCTGTTTTAGAACTGTATAAATTTTCAAAACAAATGATAATGTGTGCAATTTGCAAACAAGTAATAATGTAATTGTTCGTATTTTCTTTCACAACTACACCAATTTTAAACAAGATTAAAATAAGAGCCTTCTAGACGTAAGTTATGATCTTATGTTTTAGAACAGTATTAAATTCTTAAACAAGGAACATTGTGATTAACCACAATACGTGTTAAAACTTTATGAAATTCATAAACAAGTTACGATGTGATTGATCGTCTTATGTTTTAGAACTACATGACATTCAGAAACAAATGGAAATTTGATTAATGATCATATGATTTTAGGCTATATGAAAATTATAAACAAGTAACAGTGTGATTGATCGTCTTATATTTCACTACTCTACAAAATTTAAAAACGAATATAATGAGAGTCTTTTAGGTGTGAATGATGTTCTTATGTTTTAGAACTTTATTAAATTATTGAACAAGGAACAATATGATTGACCACATTACGTTTTAAAACTTTATGAAATTCATAAACAAGTTACGATGTGATTGATCGTCGTATGTTTTAGAACTGCATGAAATTAATAAAAAATAATCAATAAGATTGATCGTCGCTTATTTTAGAACTGCATGACATTTAGAAACAAATGGAAATTTGATTAATCGTCTTATGATTTAGGACTGTGTGAAAATTATAAAAAAGTAACAGTGTGATTGATAGTCTTATATTTCACTTCTCTACAAAATTTAAAAAAGAATAAAATGAGAATCTTTTATGTGTGAATAATGCTCTTATGTTTTAGAACTTTATTAAATGCATGAAAAAGTAATAATGTGATTGATCACCTTACGTTTCACGACTTTATGAAATTCATAAATAAGTTACGACGCGATTAATTGTCTTATGTTTTAGAACTGCATGAAATTCAGAAATGAATGAGAATTTGATTGATCGTCTTTTGTGTTAGTACTGCATGCAATTAATAAACAAGTATCAATAGCCAATAGTCAATGAAATCAATAGTAATCAATCGTCTCATGTTCTAGAACTGCTTGAAATTCAGAAACCAATTAACATCTGATTGCTCGTCTCATGTTTTAGAACTAAATGAAATTCAGGTACGAAGGTAAATTTGATTGATCGTCTTCTGCTTAAGAACTACATGAAATAGTTAAAAAATTATTTAATGAGATTGATCGTCAAATCTCTTAGTACTGCATAAAATTCAGAAAAAGGGGACTGTGACTGATCACCTAATGATTAGGAATTGTTTAAAAATGTGATTAATCGTCTTCTGTTTTAGAACTAAATGAAATTAATAAAAAAGTATCAATGGGATTGATCGTCAGACGTTTTAGAACTGCTCGAAATTCAAAAATAAATGACGATGTGATTGATCGTCTTTTGTTTCAGAATTGTGTGTAATTAATAAACGTGTATCAATGCGATCGATCGTCTCATGTTTTAGAACTGCTTAAAATTCACAAACCAATACTATTAATACTAAATACTAAATTAAATACTAAATTAAATTCATTGACAAGTAAGAATGTGATTGAACGCCTTACGTTTTACAACTTTATAAAAGTCATAAATAAGTTACGATGTAATAACAGTAGAAATGAGATCGCTCGTCACATGTTTTATAACTGCTCGAAATTCAGAAATAAATGACAACGTGATTGAGAGCCTTCTGTTAGGCAGTTAAAAATCTGTTGCCAAGAACAGTATTAAGTACGAGTTTCCGGAAAATGAAAAGCAGATTCACATTTTTTTAAATTTCCTAGAAACAAATAATCCGAAATCTAATTTTTTTCCAGATAATTATTCTTCATGTCATATAAATCAATATGTCCTGGTTCACATTGAATTTCAATGTGAACAATTTTCTTGTACTTATTTCCTTTTTTATAATATTTCAGTGACCGTTATAAATATCGCTAAAGTAAAATTATTCTCAAACTGCTTTAAAAAACGCCTCGTCGCGCCCTGCAATGAGGGTAAAAAAATATTTTTTGCTTTTAAAAAAAGTGGATACGCAACTTTTTGTTGAAAATTTTAATTGGAAATATATAATTAACTAGAACTGATGACATAAAACGGAATACAGATGCGTGTTCAGCATTGAAAAGTACAAAAAAAGGATTTTTTTCTTAAATGACTCACTAAGGCCATTTTCAATTATATATTTTCCTCTTGAATTCATTCATTGGTTGATTTTTATTGAGGTACACCACCAATATTTTTCACAAAATTAAAAAAAAAATGTAACGCTTTCAAATAAAGATTACACAATTTTAATTTCGTTGAATTTCAGATAATCCAATGTTTAAAATTAAATTTTTTTGTTCATAATCAATTTTATCAGTAAATATTTAATTTTGAGCTCCTTAAAATTGTCCTGAACTAATAAATTAATAGTGAAATTAAAATATAATAAATGAATTGTTAGCAAAAAAGGGATTCTCCACATTGTACAATTTTCGAAAGATAGAATATTAAAAATTGAAAATTGCTGAAATATACAAATCCCAATTTGAAAAATGCTTGAATAATAAAATTCAAGAATAAACTATAATATTAGCGAATTCAAAAATTTACGGATAATTAAATAAACAGACAATTGCCGAATTATAAAATATCTGATACTGAAAAATTTTTGACATAAGAAAATGATCGAATTTAAATAAATAAATAAATTTTTATTAATCAATTATTTTTATTCATCAAAAGGAAAATAATTAAATATTTTGATGAAAAAACGTATTTTTTTGGTTTTTCAATGTAATTTTTTTCGATCATTATTTGAATTTAAAATAATCCTAATTTGAATAATTTAAGAAAAACATTTTTATTACAAGCTTAATAATTTTACAAAATTACTATGTTAATAAAAATAAACATTGAACGTTAGAAAAATATTTTTTTCTTCAAAATACTTTATTTAATTTTTAATTAATTAATTATTTTTGGAGAAGACTTCAGAAAAATAAAATCTCCGACACTATAAAATTTCTGAATTGAAAAATTCCCGAATAATAAAATTGCCAAAAAATAAAAATGCCGAATTGGAAAATTGCCAAATAATAAGATTCTCGAATTATAAAATTCCCGAATGATAAAATTCACGACAGTTTATAATATTACCGAATTCAAAAAGTCCTTAATAATAAAATTCCCGGAAGTTAATAATATGGCCCAATTGGAAAATTCCCGAATAATAAAATTGCCTACAAAAAATTGTCGAATTATAAAATATCAGAATTTGAAAATTCCCGAATTTTAGCAATTACAATTTTTTTATAAATACGTTGTATTGATGACAAATACAATAATTAATTTTTTTAAAGTAATTTTTAATGTTTAAAATTTCGTAAATTATTGTTTGAATTTAAAATAACAATAATTTTTAACAAAATATTTATGGATGAGGGATTTTTTAATGTGGATGGTATTTGAAAAATACAAATAGCGTTTGCAAAAATCGCATTTTAAATTTACATAGATATTTTTCTGAAAAACTATCTAAGTTTCGATAAAGAAAGGGTAATTTTTTTGGGTTTGAGTGTCAAATTTGGTCAAATTTAATTTAATAGCTGGAATCTACATTCTCATTTTTCAAACTTAAATATTGGATTTTTTTACACCTTCTAAATTTGAAAAAAGTTGCCCCTCTACCCCCCCCCCCCTAAAAAGAAAAAACACCTACTGTTTTCATCATACCTTAAAACGAATCTCAAAAATATATATAAATTTAAAGTTCGATTGTTGCGAACGCTTTTTATATTTTTTTAAAATACTATGCACATTAAACAAATTCGTCATCCACAAATATTTTCTTTAAAATTATTATTATTTAAAATTCAAGCAATAATTTTTGGAACTTTATAATTTAAAAATAATTTTTATAAAATTATTACTGTATTTGTATTTAATAAAGCATATTTATAGAAAAATTGTAATTGCTTAAATTCAGGAATTTTTCAATTCGGTAATATTAATAAATAGCGGGAATAATATTATTCGGGAATTTTCCAATTCGAGAATTTTATCATTCGGAAAATTTATTATTCGCGAATTTTAATATTCTGAAATTTTCCAATTTGGTATTTTTATTTTTCGGCAATTTTATTATTCGCGAATTTTAATATTCTGAAATTTTCCAATTTGGTATTTTTATTTTTCGGCAATTTTATTATTCATGAAGTTTATTATTCGGGCATTTTCCGATTCGGAAATTTTATTCTGCCTGGAATTTTATTTTTCGGAATTCTTTAGTTGTCCCAATTTTTTCTAAGAAATAACTGTATTATTTTAAATTTGAAAAACATTAAACAAATGATCTAAAATCTACTTAGGTTTGAAAAAAGTTTCTTTAAATAATTTATATAATCATTTTTTTTTAATATTTGTCATTTTTATGGAATTAAAATTACTATCTAAGCTCTGTAAACACATTTTATCAATTCGAATTTTAAAAAAGGAGAGAAAAATTAGTTTCACACGTATATAAAAACAATAAACATATTGAACAAAGAAAACTTTTTTGAAACTTTTTCGAAAGCATTAAATAAACGATTTAAAATCTACTTAGGCTTGAAAAAAGTTTTTTTTAATAATTTATATAATCATTTTTTTTAATATTTGACATTTTTATTGAATTAAAATTACTATCTAAGCTCTGTGAACACATTTTATCAATTTGAATTTTAAAAAAATAGAAAAATTAGATTCACACTTATATGGAAACAATACACATATTGAAAAAAGAAAACTTTTCTGTTTTTGAATGCATATTATTTTTGAAATTCTAAAAGTAAGTTTCTTTAAATAATTTATGTAATTATTTTTCTTAATATTTGACATTTTTATTGAATAAGAATTACTATCTAGGCTCTGTAAACACATTTTCTGAATTTAAATTAAAAAAAAAAGAGAAAAATCAGATTCATACGTATGGGGCAAAATTCGTCAAGTGTACCCGCCTAAAAACTTTTTGTCTCCGATTTCCTTGAAAGTCCGCGAAATTATT
>JAAAKG020137022.1:0-13019 GCA_010014905.2 Druon quercuslanigerum
AAAATTCATTGAAGAGTAAAACAACTTCTCAAAGTAATAAGGATGAGAAAATCGCCGCCTTCAAAAAGTACTGCTCTAAATTATTTAACATAGCCGCTTGTAAGTGCGTTGACTTGTCTACTACCACCAAAAGAACCAACGACGAGAAAATGAGAAGAAGAAACTATAACGACAACGTCAACTAGCACCTGCGAGTGAGCGAACATTACACGTGAGCCGACAGTACGAGCCATTGACTGGTTCTGACAAGTCTCGACAACGCTTGAGCAGTGGGGGGAGGGGTCCAGCTTCAGTGTAGAGGTGGCGCAGACGCTCGTGTTCTCGTAGACAGACATGACCCAGGGACCGCACAATTATTTAAGCGTTTTACTTAAAAATACGCAATTTTTAGCCATTTCCCCCTCCATGAGGATTGGCATGGGGTGACTTTGGCGACTCGGTACAGACCTCTAAGTACCCTCTGATGACTTTTCATCGAAAAGTCACCCTTGGAAGGCATCGGTATCGATTGTAAGTCGATTTTTTCAAAACCTTAAATTTTAGTGTTTTTTAGTGAAATTTCGAGATTTCGCCCTCAAAGAACAGACTGAAAATATTATCCGATTTCAAAATTTCAAAGTGCGCTGAGTTTCGGATTGGACTGGGCCACTTTTCCGCACCCAGGCGTTTCCTGGACGCACAACGTTGGTTTTTCGCCCCAGCCTAGAGGGCAGGCAGCCCTGTGGCTGGTCACAGAAATAATGTTGGTCAAACCCCTACCCCTTTCCAACGCCTCGTAGGGGGCGAGCAGGCAGCCCTTTGACTGGTCACAGAAATAATGTTCGTCAAACCCCTACCCCTTTCCAAGTTCTTGTGGCGGTCAAGAAAGCACTCCTGTGTTTTATAACATAAATAATTTTGGTCAAATCAAAGAAAGAAGTGGAAGAAGTACTAAAAAGGATTGATGCTAGGATAGAGATAGAGGAGGTGCGAAGTGCAGGTAGACAAGAGCGAAGAGGAGAGAATGGTACTAGTGGAACTAAAGAAATAGTCCGAATAAATTATACTTTTTACCAGAAGAAAAGGTAAAGTTTTTTCTTTCTTCATAATCATATCCCTGATGGCATTAGAAATAAATAATTTTCGCATAGAATCGGTGCCGCATACACCACTAGCCTCTAAAAACATTCCTTAGACGTGTAGTAGCACTGGTTTTTGGCTATTATATACGAAAGGATGTATCGGAGGACAAAAATGTTTATAGGTTCATAGGATTCCTTTTCGGACCGATATATTTTTTTTGCACTGCATCAATTCGGAAACTCATAATTAGTTTTTTAAGTGCACGTACAAGCACTTGGACCTCATTTTCACTGTGTTTTATACTGTGGTCTCCCCTGTAGGCCTATTCCACTCATCTCTGGTTGATAATGTACTCGAAATAAAAATTCGCTCATAATGATGCCTGAAATCGTAGACCAGCTTTAGCGCATCTTAATCGCTTTCTAAGCCCCATTTTGCATGAGCAAACGATCAAATTCTTCAGGCTTGCTGCAGCTGGTGCTTCTCTTGTGTAAACGGGTGATAAACTGTTACTATTTTTTTTCCAAACCCACTCCGCTCGTTGAAGTTCTATCCCTCCCCATAGTTGATTTTGATGAATAGCACGCTAAGAGTGTTGACGAGCAGCGGAAGAAGTAGGCGGATGTCCAGACACAAGGACAGCGTGACTGGTCTGACTCACACATTTGTTAAAATAAACAAATCTATAATTATTTGGACTAATTATAGAGGATGAGGCCTTACACGATGCCAAAATAAAGCGTTCCCTCGCTACTGCAACTTCATCATGTGTCCAAACAGATTTTTTGAAGATCGTTATAATATTTTCGAGTTTCGGCAAGAGTATATCCTTTCTGAGCAACGTAGTCGTTTTCAGTTTTCGTTCTCGAAGAAAGAGGCCGCAGTATCACACCAGCTGAATGCATGACCAAATAGAACTGATTCCTTGATTTTTTTGGAGAAAACACTATTTCGTAAGCGTTGTGAACTATAAAGTCGAGATTTAACATTCCATTGCCCTTTTTCTAAAAAAATATATCTTTATTCGCTGGAGAGAGGGAGCAATTATTAAAAAGAGAAGATCGACATCTTGTCCGACTACAAAAGAGTTAATATAATCAGACCGTGTTATAGCATTATAAAAAAATGTATATGTCAGCATCATCTGTAGCAACGTACGTCTCAAATAATTTATCTTTAAGTCTTTATTATAATTGAGAAAGAAAACGGGCTTTATTTTTCAAGTTGTTCAACAATTCTTCTTGCGGTGAAGGTAATGTTGTACTTTCTTGAAATAAAAAGTATATAATAGCCAAAAACCAGAGCTACTATCCATTTAAGGGATGTTTATGGAGGCTAGGGTTGTATGCGACGCTAACCTGATGGGGAGCTTTTTTGGTAATCACTTCTAAAGCGTTCAGTGACATGATTGGGAAGGAAAAAAACTTTATCTTTTTTTCGGGAAATTGACCTTTTTTGAGATGACTTTCCTTGATTAAAATGAGAACATAATGGGGAAGTAATAACAAAGAAGAGGTTGTTATATGAAAGCCCGGAGAGAATAAGGGATGATTTGACATAGATGGAAAGGAAGATGTAGAATAAATTAAGGAAAATAGCGGAAGAGTAAAAAAAAGGGAAAAAGAACATGGTATAAATATGGAAAGATACAGATAGAAGGTGTATGGTGGGATTGGAACGCGGACAGGGAACAGTTAATGAAAAATGAGTTGTCGGGAAACTAGGAGAGAATGGAACGACATATATAGAAATAAGAAATAGTAGGAAAGAAAAAGAGACGAGAAACTAAAGTAGGGAAGATTGGAGGATATTCTACTGGAATATAGCAGGCTTGGAAAGAAAGGATAGGGAGTTTATGAGAAATTGGACGCAATGGGATGTAATATAAATGAGGGCGACGTGTCTTGTTAAAAAGGGATGGGAAATTGTAAGGGAAAGATTACCAATAAGTTAAAAATAGCCAATTAAAAAATGTATAGTTAAAAATAGACAGAGAACGACAACAAAGAGATAAAGGGACAAAAAAAAGAGTAATAGTAGAAAAGATAAATGTAGGATAAGAGAGGTGGAAGATAGTAACGGCGCATGTTAACGGTGATATGCATAACAAAACAGAGGGTTTGAGAAAAATTATGGAAGAAAATAGCCAAGAGATTAGGCTTTTAGTAGCGGGAGATCTTAATGTGAGGACAGGAGATAGAGGATGAAGGGAATGGGGTGGAGATGAGAAAGAAAATCCAAAAATATGATGCTGAATCGGGAGAGAAAGAAATTGTTAGAGAGCCTAGAGGAGATGGGATGGTTTATCTTAAATGGAAATATAGAGGGGAATGAGGAAAAGGAATATACACGTTCAGGAGGAAAAAGGGAAAGGATAATTGATTATGTAATAGCGAACGACGAGGTACAAGAGAAGTTCAAGAAACTAGAGGTAGAAAATTTTATAGATTCTGATAGTGACATTAGAGGGGAAAATAGTAGTAACAATAAAGCTTAAAAGAAAGTACAAAACAAAAGAGCAAGAAGTGTGGATTGGTCAATGCAAGGTAAAACACAGTTTAAGGAAAAGGTGAGGAATATCGAAATTGGAGAAGAAAATGTAAACGAGGAGATGGAAATAATGATTACAGGCTTAACAGAAATATTAGAGTACAAAAGCAAAAAGATGTTAGTGAGGGGGGGGGGGTGTATGGGATAAGGAATTTGCACAAAAGAAGAAGGAAGTGAGAAGGGAATTACGGGACTGGAGAAAAGGCACAAGTAGTGGAAAAAATATCGAAGTAAAAGAAGGAGTATACTGAGTTGTGTGATCAAAAAAGAGGAGGAAAATAAAAGGTTTGAAGTAGAGGCGAGAAGGCTAGGATATAATAAGAGGTTTGGAATGTGGTAAATAGAGAAGAAAAAGTAAAAGAGTAAAGCAGGATATTGAAATGGTAGAATGGAAAGAATATTTTATGGAATTAGTTGGAGGAGTTGAGACAAAACTTAGTAAGGGGGAAAAAACGTTAGGCAAACAGATGAGGAGGAAGACATTGCAAAGAACTTAATAGTCAAGCTATTAGGTATGATGATAGATGGAAAGGCACATAATATAGATAAGATTCCAAATGAAGTAAGGAAATAGAGGGGGACATAATTAAAGGAATGGGCATAGATAATGTTCAATAGAGTTTGAAGAAGAGAGGCGTGGCCAGATTTATGGAAGAAAGGAGTAGTGGTGCCCATAGTGAAGAAATGCAAAGGAAAGAAGTTAAATATTATAGAGGAGTGACACTAATGCCAACATTTTATAAAGTATATGTGGCTGTTTTGTCGGAGAGGTGGAAGAAAGAAGTCGTTAAAAAAAGGAAGAACCTCCAAATCAGACAAGCTGTAGAAAAGGGACGGTTTTATGGAAAATATGTATGTTCTAAACTATCTAGTAAATAAGAGAATTAAAAGGGAAAAGGAGGCAATGATAGCAATGCTCGTGGACCCAAAAAGATGGCGTCTGACTCATTAGAACGAGTGCTAGATACAAGAAGTTATCGTTAAAAAAGGGATAGAACAGGAAGTAATAGAAAATGTTGAGATGGCTGGTTTATTACCACGTGTCGAATGGCGTTTAAGTTTCGTAAGAGATATATACGTTATATCTCCACTAGAGTTATATGGGCGCCAGCCAGACCGTTAAATACAAAACGGAAAACATCACGTTTAATGATTTGACATTAGCCCGGAAAAATTTAAAAACATGAAATTTATTTATTTATGGGGTCTTAAAATCAGAACGACCATCAATAAGTAAAGTAAAAGAAAGAGCCAGACCACGTGGTCGAAGGCACGGAACCCGAACCTCGCGCAACAACGGCACTCTCCGAGAAATCACGACGAGGGACTCGAAGTATCGACTCGACATCCCGAATTGAGCGAATATGTGACACTTAAGAGGGGTCAAGCCCGGCAATGGTGGAAGCGAAGTCCTCAATTCCCCCGCGAAATAAGAAAAAAAAAGGAATTTCCCTTAGGCATCCCGATATTTATATATGCACATTTATGTCCCTCTTAATCTGACGTTCCTCAATTGTAACCAAAGAAGATAGGAATGGTCATGTTAATATATGATTTGCCAGTTCAAACTGTTTTACAAGAGCTCTCCTTAGTTCCGTTCAGGATTTCCTTCTCTTACTTCCTTTCAAAAACCGTAGTACGTCTTTTCACTCGGTGACCAAGAACGAAAGTGACAGACTTTTTCAAACGCGCCAAGACCGTCGACTAGAAGGGTGCTCGCGTCTGGGCGCGTTCGCAAAGCGCAAGTCGGCGCGCAACTAAAGGAGACACTGAGATCTAAAATATAATCTTTGGCTAAATCGCTACTAGTGTCCGTGACAATTTTCGGGAAACTTAATGTTAATCTACCAGACGTTATCAAGACCACAATAATTAATGTTGAAGTTCTAAAATTTACATCGGTATTGGAATTTTCCACTTTAAACAAGGCGCGTCTAGTGGAGGGACTGTGAACTTATATTTGCTATTTAAACTATGAACTACTTTGTGAAACCTTTTAACGGGAAAGTTTAAATTTCACAAAGTGGACGGAACATACTGTAAAGTAAAATAATTAATAATTACGTGTTTAACGCGTGCATAGAGCGTAGAATAGCGTGATATATTCTGGAGTTGGACATAGTTCACGTTACATCGTGAAACAATTACTCAAACTCGACCTGACCAGGGCACGCATGCGCATACGTTCCAATATACATTCCTGTGTCTCGGAACTTGGTTCCATAAAGTCGATCATTGATTCTAAGAACATTTAATGCCCAATGAAAGACTTCATGTAGACAAGACCCTGGTTAACCTCCAGGTTGACAATATACGTAAGTTACTGAGTTTTGCCGTTTACAAATTTTTATTACTCAGTGCTCGCTCGTTGAAGTGTCGAATCTCGAAGGTTCGGTCCAGTGTATAGTCTATCCAATGACAATTGAGGCCAACCTTGCCAATTTTTCGCCGAGTTCGTAAAATCAGAATAGTATAATCGTTCGTGGCTCTGTGATATTAAGTCTTATTAAAGTGACATAAGAGAATTGCAAGCTGATGACCGAATGAAGAATCCATGGTTCAGTTGTTTGAGGCCCGCCATCTCGTGTTCGGGTCGGGAACCAAAGCATAGGATGTCAAAGATGGGAATAGCAGTAGGATTAAGGCCCGCCATCCCGTGTTCGTGTCGGAAACTATAAGCGTAGAGTGCCAGGATTATGGTTGTTGTAAGTCCTTTACCCTGGGCATTGGTAAATTATGCAAGACCTTAAAAGTGACGACTCATCCCTTGCCTCCGTTATGTTGTTGTTATCCTCCGAGATTTTAAAGGTGGAGGTTAGTTGAACATGAAATCAAGCGCAGACAGGTCGGTTGGCCGTTTAAAAAACTCGTAAAAGCCTGAAGTGACAGGTAAGTTAAAATTTACCCTGTCATAGTGTATTAGAAATTTTTAGGGAGACCACTTTTATTTAAAACGTTAATATCAGATTTGGAAGGTGTTCAGAATATATGCCAATTGAGAATGAACTTCAAAACCGATAAGAACTATGCATGTGTCTGTTCTTATTTGCTTGAACAAGTGTGTATGTGAGCTCACCGGCTAGTCTCTTAATCAAAGTTAGTGTGCAAGAAATTGTGAACCGCGACGGATCGTTCGCTAATCCTTGTTGTGTAATTTGTTGATCACAAATTACTCAAAAACTAGTACTTACTGATTAAGTGCAATTAAGTGAAATGTGAGAAAAAATGAAAGTTCTTAGTCTGCTGAACTAACTGCAATCAATAAATTAAAAGTTGTTTTTGAAATTAAGATTTTTCGTTGACTTTTTATTGCAACCGGCGAACTCTATCTTTTTAAAATAAATAATTAAAAAACATTCTACACGTTTAAACAGAAGGAGAAATTAGGAAGAAAGGTTGGCGAGGAGTTAGGATAGAGACGGAATTAAAAATTATAGGATTAGATAAATAATTAGATGGTAAAAGGTTAGATTTAAATGTAGGAAAGATAAAGATAATGAGATTTAGAAAAGGACGGGGGGATGGTGAAAGAATGGACGGGGAGATGGAAGGGAATAAAGTTGGAAGAAGTGAAAGAGTTACATATTTGGGATATACCTTGCAAACAAATGGAGATCATAGAGCTTATATTAATGGAAGGCTAAAGATAGCACCAGGGTAATAAAACAGATGTGGAGAATGGGGTAAATAGAGACTATAACAAATTGGAGAAGGATGTGGTTATTTGATACGCTCGTATCGCCGGTATTAATTTATGGAGCACAGATGTAGGAATGAAAAGACAGGAAAGTGATGGAGAGTATGCAAGAAAGGTATATGAGGTGGACGCTAGGGGTACACTGGATGACGCCGGTATATAACGTAAAAAAAGAAGCGCAAAGGGGTAAATTAAGTACTATAGCGGAAAATAGGGCAGGGAAATTTGATACGAAGCTGAGGGATGGAAACGAAGGGGAGTTAGCGAGAAAGTGTTTGATGAAGGTAGTAGAATTAGGGTGGTAGAATTGCCAAGCTGGGAAGAAAAAAGGAGGGAGTTCTTTAATGCTAGAGACACAGAAGACGAGACTGGAGTAAACTATGAAGAAATGGAAAAATTGAGAAGAGAAGACAATGAATAGAAAGGTGGGGGATGATTGAGGAGTCAAAATATGATAAATGGTAAATGATGAAGAAACGAAGGAGTACCAAAGTATTTTAAGAAAGGATGGGGAGTGAGAAGGTTGACTAGAATAGCAAGACTTAGATCGGGAAACGAGGTAAGGGAGGTGATTCATTGGGAAAAAGAAGAGAATATAAAGTGCAGAATATGAGAATGGGAGGAGGAAACATGGGAGCATGTATGGGAAGGATCTAGGAGAGGAATGTAAGATAAAGTAATCCGGCAAGAGAATGTGGTAAAGATGCTAGGGTAGGATATATTGGGAAAAGGTGGACGAAGGAGCTGGAGGGGCTAAGGGATCATATGAGAAAGAATGAGGAAACGGAAACGGAAGTCTCTTAGAATAGAAGAGTAAAGAATTGTAAGTAATGGTTATGTAATATACATAAGTAGTTTAAGTAGCATAAGTAGTTTGAGATGCGGTTGCGTTCTCGCTCTCTCTCTCTCCTTTCCATCTCTCTCTCTCTCTCTCGCTTGTTCTTTGACTTTCGATCGCTCATTCACTAGATCGCTAACGCATCTCATATTGCGCTAAAAAAACTAGAAATAAGGATATAGATATAAGAATTTTGGTAAATAGTTGTAAATAACTGCAAATAGCATGGATAAGATTTTAAAAATATGAAAACGGAGGGATTGTAAAAAATGGAAGTCATGTAATCCATCAGGGGACACATTATGAATAAAAAGAAGTAAGAATGACAACTTCTGTCAAAAAATGCTTCAAAGAAATGTTGTAGGAATTCTAAAATGCTGAAAATCCTCCAAAAACCCTTTCCCCAAATTTCGCGTCGATTTTGGCTGAAAAGTTTTAAAGGAATTTTTTAGGTGTTTTTAAACGCTGTAACTCCTCGATACAACTTTTTTCCGTGCATCACGCCAGTTTACTTGGTTCGAGATATGAATTTTAGAGTTCTTTACACTATTATCAATAAATAAGACGAAAGTGACAAGACCTATCAAAAGATGGTTAGAAGAAATGTTGTAGTTATTTTCCAAAGCTGCTACAAAAGTGATACTCAAAAGCTAAATTTTATATTTTTGCACAGTATTTTTGATAAATCAAACCGAAATAACAAGTCTTATCAAAAAATGGTTTTCCCATATTTCACGTCGCTTAGCTGCAAATTAGCATTTTGAATTTTTACATTCTCATTCATGAGAATGCAAAATTCTTTGAGAACGAATTAAGTTATAATATTTATGATATTTGAAAAAATGTCGTTAAAGTGTGCGCATTAAACGTACGAACACGAGCATACTAGAATTTGGAGAGAAGCGTCGCGCGCGCAGCGAACAATGTCAAGGTGCCCACGCAGCGGACATAATTTTTTTATAGTCTTTTCGATAGATAAAATAAAAAGACTATGGCTTATAAAAAATTATAGAATGTTTAAAAATCTGCAATTCTTCTCTTAACACTTTTTACATATCAGTCGTTGCTTGGCGCAAAATTTGAATTATAGATTTTTTATAGTATTTTCAATAAATGAAACCAAAATATTAAGGCTAACCAAAAAATGGCTAGGGAGAAAATGATTAAACTTTCAATAATCTACCATTCCTCTCTTACAGTTTTTTTGCATATCGGTCTTCGTTTGGTTTAAAATTAGAATTTTCGCATTATTTATTTTCGATGCATATAAACGAAAAGGTGAGTCCTATCAAAAAATGTTTAAACCAGAAATATTAAATGTTTTGAAAAGTTTTAATTTTTCTTTCAATATTTTTCGCTGTATTTGTCATCGTTTGGTGTTAAACGTAGAATATTTAATTTTTCGCAAGCATTTTCGATGAATAAAACCATAACCGTGGATTTTAGAACCCAAAAAAGTGTGCCAAAGATCGATTTGACATACATATAGACAGGCAGGCAGGCAGATAGACAGATAAACTTTATCGACAAAACCTGATATTTTACTTCAGAGGATCTCCAATCGTGGAGATTTTTCGTAAAACAGAGGTGTGGCATTTTCGGCAATTCTAATACTTTCTCGATCATAAATGATGAGAATGTGAAAAGGTGCTTATCTTGAAAAAATCTACAAAGTGTTTCTTTACCATTTTTCTGTATTGAAAAAACATTTTGTTTATTCAAAAAACAATAATTTCGGAAATTTTAATGAAAACATATGGCAGAAAGATTTGAGTTCATATGTCTAATGATAAATTCGCTAAAAAACGTTTTAAAAACCCATACCTTTCACGTATTCAATAGGCAAAATTGACATAAAAAAATTCATAATCATGTAGGGTAGACAGAGGTATTACCGACACCTTAAGAAAAAGCTTTTAGAAGAAGAAGGATATTAATTTATGTGCTTATTGGTTGTAAACGAAGATGACAACAGAACTAACAAAGTAAGAAATATGAAGTGAACTGTAAAATTTGAATATTGCAATAGTGAAATTCCTTGGATAGCAAATTTGTATAAGAAAAATGTTAAATTTTGATATACCAAGACGCCATACCTTTCAAGTCTCTTATTTGGTTGTACCAGATATGTCAAAACTACCCCTAACCTTTCAGGGGAGGTTTTTACTAAAAAAAGGGGGTTATGTGCAATGTTGAAACTTGTTAGAGGTACACAAAAAGCTTGAAACTTCTATTTCAGTTGGCTTTTTCCAAGTCAAATCAGCTCTTTTGGGTTGTGCATAAACAACTTGGACATTGAAATTTAAATCCAAGATTTTAAGCCCCTTTTTCTATAATGAAATTTTTAATAAGTATGATTGATTTAAAAACTAAAACCATTGAATTAATTGCAAGAATTGACATGGGATCGACGTATAGCCTCATGTTAAGATTAAAGGACTGAAAATAATGTAGTAAATGTTCAGGATGGTTTACTTTTTAAATCAATTAAGAAAACGTTTCAATATAATAAAAAGTAGTTTATTCAATTAGTTAGAAATCTAAAGTATAGCTCTAGATCTCTCGAACCGACGAGATCTGTTACACGCGAAGGACAGACCTCTTCTGAGGACCAAGACCACCCTGTTGTACCACCCGAACCCTGATCATGATGTTAGCTTCTCTAGAAGCACGCACAACGCTCGGTCTTTCTATAATATTTGCGTTACATGAGATTAGTTCCGCGAATCATTTCATAAACGCCCACAATAAATATAGTACATTATTTTGTCGTATTTGTTCAATATAATACGTTAAATCGGTCGAAAAGTCTCATTTGTATAGAAAAATTCAATGAAAAGACGAAAAACATAGCTTAACTTTGAAACAATTTCCGACCAAAGCGTGAGACTGTCTTTAAAAATCTGGATCTAAAGGACTTTAATAATTATTAAAAGTAAAAAGAAATGCTCACATAAAATAGATAAAAAAACAATATTTTTCAGAAGAAAACTGAGTTTACCTCGGCTATTTTGATTCAATTTTTTTAACATTGTATGTCACAGGTTGTATTATAAAAACATGCACACTCAACTCTAGAATATAGTTTTAGCTATAAGCTTACACACCGGATGGAATGGCAATGTTAGTATTTTTGGCACCATAAACCGAAGCGTGTGTCGCGTATTTCAAGGTTCGCCATCGTGTATATAAATCCGTTACTCAACACGCCATTAAATGTGCGCACCCTGGACACACTGCAAGAGAGGCGGGCAAGGATATAAATCGCAATTACGAAGCGGCGCGCTTGAGAATTTGTCACGTAGCAAATCTAAGTCTTCTTGTACCATCCCTATTCCCGACTGAAACAACAAATAAAATCGCTGAAAAAAATTTCCGGATGAGTTTCTTGTCAGTTTAAACAATCACTATTTTGGTACATGTATTTCGAAAAAGAAATATGAGTTTATCGAATGTAAAACACCGAACAAATTTGTTATTCGGAAATATATATAGTTCGAATAATGTAAGGTAACTTGGCTATAAAATAATAGAACTCAGAAGGAAATATGACTATGAACGGATTAGAATGGCTTGTTTAAAAACTTCTAGAACCCTTTGACCTCTTCGTTCATCAAAACTCAGAGGTAGAAATTTTACTAACCTGCCTCTCGTTAACTCACTGCAGGTTCTTCAGCCCTTAAATTTCATTACCACTGCATTCAAAATTTTGTAATTTTTCGGTGTCCAATTTTTTAAATAATTAATTTCTCAAAAAACTTCAGTTCTTAAATTATTTATACAGATCATCAGCTTCGATCAGATCGGTTTTGATATCCTAAACATTTTACAAATTTTTAATTATCAACATAAATAATCTAAGCCATTCAGATCTAAAATGAAAAAGGCCATTTCTTTCATTCATTCAAATTGTCATACGTAAGTTATCAATTTAACAGCCTGATACACTATCGCCGTAAATTCGAAGTGCGACCAGCCCACGTATGCTATTAAAGTCACTCATGACCTTAAAATCTGATAACTGGTTCAAAAGAGGAGCGAGATACTGTTTAGCGAAACCGTTTAAATGCTTCTCAGGTTCCGCGTCAAATTACATCCTAAGAGATATTTTCGATCTTTTCAATATAATGTATTAAGTGAGAAGTTTAAAAAAGTGCAAGAATTTCTCGCTTTTTGTGCCTCGAATTAAACTTTTAAAATAACCTAGGAAAGTTGCAATAAAAAATCTGAAATTTAAATTAGTTAGTCTTTCAAGCCTTATATCCAATTGAAGCCGGTGAAACTAAAGGGAGGGGGGATTTTAGTGGCGAAAAAACCGCATATATTTAAGAATTTTTTTTGGAGATGAGAGTATAGTTGATTTATTAATTTCATCTCCTCGAAAAAAATTGTTGCGCCGTGAACATCACAACTCGTTACTAGATCATCAGAAAAAAAAAACAAAAAGGCATTTAAAAAGTGATATGTTAATAATTTGTTATTGCAAAATGAAAGAAAATGGTTTAAAAAAAGCTCTTCCTGATTACCTGTTGAATTATGTGTAGAAATAGTGTGTCAAATTTCAAAAGAATCGGTCAAGTAGATTTCGAGTTGTAATGTTCACGGACTTTAAGAATGTTGTTCGCGAGAAAATCGATTCAAAGTTTTTTTTTCTCGAAAATCAAAAATCACGCAACAATATACGTGTATAATTTTTTGTACTTACACAGAATCATCAATTACAGTTTTGCTCCAATTTACCGTCGGTGTTTACCGCAGTCGACTACGAGAGTGGTGATCGCCGAGATCAATCGTTTACAAAACTACGAATTTTGCCGACGTTTCGTGAACATTGCAGTTCACTTCTTCAGGGCTGACCTGAAACTGAGGTAT
>JAAAKG020137023.1:0-13019 GCA_010014905.2 Druon quercuslanigerum
TCGCTGTACCCAAGCAGAATTATATTTTTTCTCTAAAATTTCCACTTCCTAGACGAAATTATAATTTTGTGGGGAATTTCGTGTTACAGATCTAAATTATTTTTTTTAATACTCTGATCAAATTCAGAATTACATATAATCAGAATTAAATATAATATAATTATTACATATAATAATAATATACTTACGAATAAAAATAATAAAAAATGATAATCGAAATTATCATTTTTCTCGCAAATTCCCTATTCTAAATCAGAAGCGTAATTTTTTCGAAAACAAAATCCTCAAGTCAGAATTAACATTCTTTTGGAAATTAACTTGTCCCAGATCTAAATATTAGTTCTTTTTTAAATTCTTTGATTTAATTTAAAATTATATATCATTGATGAGGAAAATACCCTAAACCAACTCAAAATTACAAATCAGAATTATAAATCTTTACAAAAAATTCCCCGTTTCAAGTCAAAATTGTGGTTTTTTTTTTGTTCGAAAATTCACTTTTCCACGTCTGAATTATCATTTTTCTCGAAAATATCCTGTTTCAAGTCAGAATTATAATTTTTTGGAGAATTCCTTGTTCCAGTTTTAAATTATCATTTTTTGATGAAAACTCCTGCAAAAAAACAAGAATCCAACGACCAAATTTAGACCACACTAAACAATCAAACACAAAAAACTTTTTCCAATTAGAATCTGAAAAAATTCTTGTTAAAAACAAAAATTTCAGACAAAAATAAAAAGAGCAAAGAAAAATGAGAAGGCAACCAACCACATTAAATGACACATTAAATGACATTGCATTTTTGATAATGTGATTTAATTTATTTTTTTATTTTTTATTTTTTATTTTTAATGTTCTTTTTTTTGTGATTTGATAACATTAATATTAAAAAAAACACAAAAGAAAGAAAAAGAGAAGGAAGGGGATGTGGTTGGTTGCCTTCTCATTTTTCTTTCCTCTTTTTTATTTTTGTCTGAAATTTTTCTTTGTAACAAGAATTTTTTCAGATTGCAATTGGAAAAAGTTTTTTTGTGTTTGATTGTTTGGTGTGGTCCAAATTTGGTCGTTGGATTCTTGTTTTTTTGCAGGAGTTTTCATCAATTTGATGATTGGACGTTAAGTAAGATTTTTTATTTAGATTTTAATCTAATTTAAATTTCCTAAATTTTATAATTTTTTTTAAATCACTGATAACAATTGAGAATTACATACAATTTTGTTGGAAAAGTTCTTTTTCTAGATAAAAATTATAATTATTTTCAAAAATAACCTATTTCAAATCAGAATTAGAATTATTTTCCAAAAATTTCCCGTGTCCAATCAAAATTGTAACTTTGTGGAAAAAATTGCTATTTCACATTCAGAATTATACTTAATTCTTCACGAAAACTTCACCTTTTAAGTCAGAATTATAATTATTTTGGAAACTTTATTATTCCCGATTTAAATTATAATATTTTTTCATTTTCATTCTTCTAAGCAAAAATCACCAATTTTTTCAAAAATTCCCTATTTTATATCAGAATTATATGTATTGTCCTAAATTCCGCAGAATTATAATTTTTTTAGAGAATTCCTTGTTCCAGATTTAAATTAGAATTGTTTTTTAAATCACTGATAAAATTCAGAATTACATATATTTTTTTGGACAAATTCTTTTTCCAAATGAAAATTATAATTATTTTCAAAAATAACCTATTCGAAATCAAATTTAGAATTATTTTCCAAAAATGTCCCGTTTCTAGACAAAATTGTAAATTTGTGGAAAAATGCACTATTCCACATTCAAAATTATAATTCTTCACGAAAACTTCATCTTTCAAGTCAGAATTATAATTACTTTAGAAATTTTATTATTCTCGATTTAAATTATAATATTTTTTCGAAAAGTCTCAGAACCTATTCAGAAATACCGTTTTTTTAATTTCCCTGTTCTAAACAGAATTATAATTCTTTTCCAAAATTTTCCTGTTTCAAGTGAAAATTGTAATTTTTTGTTGAAAATTTATTCTTCTAAGCAAGAAAAACCAACTTTTTCAAAAATTCCCTATTTTATATCAGAATCATAAGTCTTGTTAAAAATTCAGCGTTTCAAATCAATATTATCATTCTTCTTGAAAGCTTCCTCTCCCAAGTCAGAATTATAATCCTTTTAAAGTGAAATTTACCATTTTTTTTTTACAATGTACTGATCCAATTTAGAATTATAATTCTTTCAGTAAATTCTTTATTCCATAACTAACTAGCAATTTTTTTTTAATTTCCATATCCAATTTAGAATTACATATGATTGCTTCAAAAAATTTCCTGTGCCAGTTTAAAATTTCCATTTTTTCAGAAAATTTCCTGTTTCAGCTCCCTTTATTTTTTTTATAATTTAAAATTAAATTATATATAAACTTTTTGAAAGTATAGATACATCCCTAACATCTTTCAGGTTGTCCCAGGAATATCCCAATGATAACCCGTCGGATATTCCGCAAGGCGTAAATTAGGATATCCCCAGGGTATCCAGGATATGCATGGGACGTTTCTTGGATATTCAAATGTCCCAAGTAGGAAACTACAGTTGTTATAAATATCCTAGATATCTTGAGGATATCCCTGGGATATGCAGATTTTCACCTTGAAGGGATTTCCTCGGACAACCTGGGAGATAAATGGGATCGAATGGGATATCTCGGTATATCCTGTTGATGTGAGGGATCGTAGTTTATGTTTTCTAACAACCGTAAATTTAAGTATTTTAATAAATCTAATAGCGTATATTCTAGCTTGTGGAAAAAATTATCCCATCATTTTTTGTCTCTTTTTTTTTAATTGTGTAGGGTATATTTTTAAATTCTTTCCATAAGAATTATTCTGCTTTAAAAAAAATTAATACATATTTTTTTCTTTTTCCTATACAAAATGTTTTTGAGGATATATTATAAAAAATATATTACATTATATATTATGTATTGCGTACGCTGTCATTAAATAAATGAATGACAAATAAGTAACTTAAAACGTCTTGAGGGGCAGGTTATAGCTTTTTATTTTCAAAAACAAAAAGAAAAACAAAAAAATATTTAGCTTTTTCATTGTCACCCTAATTCACAGTATCCACCTATTATCAAGAGCGTGCACCTGCTCTGTGTAATTCCACCGCAGGGGGCTATCTTTATTACCTAATAAATGAGTTGATCAGGATATCAGACTACAGTACTTTCGTCATCCCCCACCAATTTTCTACGCGGCACTAGTATTGAACGCCGTCTTTACTATCCTGCCGGAAAACATCGATTCAGGACTATGATTTTAACCCCCTCATAATTCAGAATCTATTACATCAGTTAACATATCATAAAACACCTCCCTAGTACTCTGACTCTGAGCACTCTTCTGAGAGTACTGAAGCAATTTACACAAGTAGGGTGGAACGAGCGTCTGATAGGAGATACAGGATATAATTTCTGATTTATTTTTTCCATCACATACGGTAAGACGGGTCCAAGCATCAGAGTTTTTTAGTGTTTTCTCAATATATTACCGGAATAAATTTAAATTGATCGAGTATTGAGCTCTGGCAAATTTCGGCGCCAACAAATTTTAACATCTGGAAAGATTTTTTTAAACTTTAGCTAAATACTGAAATACTTAAATTTTTATCCTGAAACAAGAAATAATATTTTTTTAATACACACGAAATTTCAATTAATTAAAAAAAGCACAATCACCCTATATTTTTAAGGGTGACCTGGAAAAATGGTTGAAAATAAGACTTATTTGAAAATTTAACTATTTAGTAGAAAATTAACCGTATAAAAAAATAATATTTTCGGATTCAAAATTTAACTGTTTTGTAGTAAAATCGAAAATGCAAAGAGAAATGTAACTATTTCATTTTTTATTGAAAATTTATATTTTTAATTAAAAATAGACGTTTTCTCTTTAAAATTTCAACAGTTCGTTTGAAAAAATATTATTTAACTGCAAATTTTCCATTCCAGGTAGAATATTAATCTTCTTATTAAAAAATTTAACAACTTGGTTGAAAATTACACTAATTCGTTAAAAATTTAATTTTTCAACTCCTTATTTTAAAAATGAACTATTTTGTGGAAAACTCTACTTCTTGTTAAAAACTAATTTTTTTATCTGAAAATTTTTTTTTTTAAACTCAACCACTTTTTTAGTCATCCTTTTTTGGTCGAACATACAACTGTTCTGCTGAAAAATCGTTCTTTGGTATTGGAAATTCATATTTTATTGTAAATTATTCATTTTTCTTCGTTGAAAATAAGCTTTTTGCTTTTAAACTTCAACTGTCTTCTAAAAAATTCATCTTTTTAGTTCGGAAATTCAATTATTTGGTTACAAATTCAAATATTCTGTTTAAAATTGAATTTTTGTTGTTAATAAAAATGTAACTATTATGTTAAAGTCATCTTTCATTTGGTCGAAAATTGAACTGGTTTGTTAAAATGTCATCCTGTTGGATAAAAAATAAATCTTTTCTGGGAGAAAAATCATTTTTCTTAGTTAAAAAAAAAAACATTTTTGTTGAGAATTCAACTGTCTAAAATAATTGTTTTTTTTTTTTTGTAACTGAACACATTCTGAACGCGAAAACATCCAGAGTCAACGTGAAATTCGTGCCATTTACATGTATTTTTAAAGGGCCATCTGAAAAAGGGATTCCGGATTTGATAAATTACTTTTCAGTGATCAATCACTAACACTAATTTTAAAAGGTCAACATGTAAAACGGGTTCGAGATAAGACCAATCACTCTTCTGTGACCTGCTACTGGCACGTATTTTTTTAATGTTTACCTGAAAAAGGAGTTCGAAATACACCCAACTCTCGGATTTTGTCCACCCGATCTCAGCCTTTCTAGAACTGCTGGTGCACGCAGTTTCTCAGCGTATAGGCCGAGAGATGGTTGCGACTCTCGCATCGGAAGGGACGCAGTGCGCGATTACTCAATGGAGTATACTTCGAAATAGTATGCATTTTACTTGGAAGCGGTTCATAACGCCCTGAATGTTTACGTTTGCATCCCCCGGACTTGTGGCTAAGGATATTTACAGGCAACTTCCGACCTTGGACTGAAAACGAGAGTTCGGTGTATTACCAATCACTCTTCTAAGACCAGTCATTGACACGTATTTTTTAAAAGGTGACCGGAAAAGGGGGTAAAGGATATGGTCAGTCACTGACTTCCAGACTACAAAGCCTGCAAAATTAAATTTGAAGACTTCAAATATAAAATAAGTAAATCTTTTTCTTCCGTATCCTAAAGTTAAAACGTTTAATTTTGCTAGAAGAAACTAGTTATTGCAGTCTATTAAAGTCCGTCTTTGTCCCTCAGTGTGGGATTAAACGGGCTACTTTCAATAAAAAGGCAAACATAGATTTTCAGTCATACTAAGTGGCAAAATGTCATTCATTCAATGCCTATATCGTTATGTTAGAATAAATTAAACAAAAATGACGAGTAACAACCTAAAAATACTTGTTTATTTCCAGTAAGAGCATAAACTTACTTTAATAATCATTCTACAGCCAAGAAAAATTATTTTAGTTTACCTAAAATTAAGGATAATTTTTTTAAGACGATTTATTACAAAAGTATTAAAAAATGTGCTATTAAAGTTTAGCAAGCGTGTTTTACTCAATATAAACAAAGTACAGAAAATTGCAAAAAATATTCTAAAATATCGTCTAAAATAAATTCTGATATTTTTTGCGGAAAAGAATAGATGCTATTTACTCAAAAAAAGGAGCAAAACTCATAAAATTTAAAATTATGAGTGGCCCAATTTCTCGAACACATATTAAAATTTTTTATTTGGAATATTTTGAATTATATTTCTTTAAATGAGGGTTTGATGTCATTCAAATTAAGTACAAGCCGTGATCTGGCGTTCCTCTCTAAATTTCAATCAGAGAGAATGTACTGAAATACAGTAGAAAATGTATAGAAATTTTCTGGAAATTTACTCAAAACCATGAAAAATATGACTGGAATTTTCATTATATATCCACTAATTAAAATTAAGAGAATACTAATAGAGGAAACGGGAATTTTTACAATAACATTGTATTATCCTAATTTTTAAAATAGAAAATGCAACATTTTCTTAACCAACTTTAAGCGCAGGTTCAATTCATACGTAAAATTCGCAGATTTTCAAAGTTATTGAGAATTGAAGTAAATAATAGCATTTTCATTATTCTTAGAATATCTCTTTGCAAATAGTAAAAATTACATTTAATATGATCAATGGTGGGTCGACAATAAAATATTCTGGAATTCGAAATTCTCACTGCGCGAAAAAGTAGATTTTTCGCATCCGAAAAAGCATAATTAATTTGAAATCGATGTACACCAAACTCTCGCTTTCAGTCAAGTGTCGGAGGTTGCCTTCAAATAGCCTTGGACTGGTTTCGGGGGGATCGAAACGTAAACAATTAGGGCCGCCTGACTCATGATAAACTCATTATAACAAAAAAATATATATATATAATGTCGTAACCGCTCTCGCCCTGCTCCCCTGAGAATCTGCGGGAGCCTAAGAAGGCCGAGAACGGGGTGACTGAAAGCGAGAGTTTGGTGTGTATATATATGCAGTAGGAGGTTTCAATTTTTTTCATCGAATTTTCATGTATAATTGTCCCCAGATTTGTTCAAATCGAAAAAGTTTGTTTTTTAAAAATAATATTTAAAGGTTTCGTAAAGCTCATGAAGAGAAAATACGTTTTTGTAAATTTTATCAAGAAGGTTATAAGCCACACTAAATTGATGTAGATATTTTTTAAAATGACAAATGTTTAATTATATTTTTAAAATTCAACGATTGTTGATTTTGTAAATAAATAAAATAAATAAATATAAAACTTTAGCCTGGAAAATAATTTTGTTTGCTCTTAAACTGCTTTAAATTTTTTATGAGAGAGATTTGCAGTCACTATTCCTATGTATAATTACTCAGAAATAATTTTTATTATTTATTGCCATTTCTTAATCTCAAATATGTTAAAATTTTCAAGTATTCAAAAAATATTTTAATTTTTGTTTTAAAAAAATTTCGGATTCCTTTATCATCTGAATTGACGCTTTATAATTATTTACTTATTTCAATGGTTTGCAAAATAAAAAATTGTTCTATTTTAACTAATATAATTAAACATATATTATTTTTTGGAGTATCTACATCAATTCAGATGATAAACGCGGAAAATTGAAATTGAGAAAACCACAAATTCCCCATTTTTGCGAAAAATTATTCATAAAAGTTATAATTGTTCATTTTTTATAAAAATTGTGACAGAAAATTCCTCCCACAATAATTCAAAGCATTTTTATCAAAGAACAATTTTTTTTGACAAAGATTACAATATTTGTATTCTGGGAATACTCGTGCGGGGATTTAAAATGATGTTCATTCTATGCAAACCGTTTATAAAGAGTTAATAATTATTTTGTGAAAAATCTCGATTTTCTCATACTTTAAGTTAACTTATATTAAATAAACATATAAAAAATGCAAAAATCTCTGATCAATGTACTCATTGTAATTTAGCAAACTTTAATTTTTTTAAATTCCAAATCGGAGTAAAATGGAAGGCTGTAGACTTTTGTAAAAGAAAAAAATGCTTCTCCTCGCTTGTATTGTGTCTTAAAAACCTTCTGAGGACCCATTTTCAAACCACGGGACCAATTTTTATAATTTTGGTGGTGCCATATTGGATCCGCCATTTTCAATTTTTTAATTGTAACTTAAGAATCGTGATTAACTCTTCTTTTTAACTCATTCTCAATTCGTGAATATGTGAATAATTAATTTAAACAATCGTATTGTCTACATTATTTTATGATTCATTGAAATAATAAGAACAAATTTAATAAATATTTATCTTACAGTGGAAACCTAATTGAAGGATTCTGAATTAATCAGAGAAGATAGATGAGAATTGGCTTCTGCTAATATATTTCGAAAAACCAATTTATCTTCTGAAATCCGTCTGACTCTGGGAATTACAAATTGAAATTCAGAGAATTGAGGGCGCTTCATCTCCATCATCATAAATATTTTATCCGTGAAAAAAAAAGTTTTTCTCATTGCTTTTAAAACGTATATTACATTTATTAATTTATAAATAAATCGAATGTTTAAGGTCGAGCAATATCAATTACTAAGATAATATAAATAATAATATATAAACGACAATTACCAAAGACACAAATAGTATGTACTTATAAATGAGTTTTCTGACCTACTTGTAGGATATTTGAGGCAATAACTTTAATATCTTTAGGAGAATAAACTTGATGACACTCATTAACCTCGTTAATTAAATAGTCAAGTCTATGAAATATAATATACTTTTTCTTTTGCTCTTGTGAATTATTGATAAACGATTTGGGTTAAGTAAAGGCTAGATTTTATTTCTAAATACCGCATAATTAGTTTCATATTATTAGCAATCATTATTAGAATTATCTACAATTATTATGTAATACAATGTATATTAGGGTGGTCCACATTTTGTTTTTGTTGTAATTCTATGCATATCGCCCGGGAATTTGATTGAATCCACAACAAAATTAATGCAGTTTTTTCTTTTTGAAAAAATTTATATTTAGAGGTGGCGCAAGTAATATGAAGTTTATCTCAATCGAATTGAAACTCAATATTTCTCTTCAAAATTACCTATAGAATGCGAATGAAATATTACTTTTCAAATATCACTTTTGATGAGTGTGTTTTATACGGTCCCATAAAACCCCATAAGTTAAAAATAATTTTTATCTTTTTTTTGGCTCTAATTATGACTTTTTCGCGGTTTTTAACTCAAATGGTTTCTGATGCAAAAAACACTACTTTATACTAATATTTATATATTTAAATAAATCTTGTAAAGTATTTATTATTTTTATTTAGGCTCGAGAAGAAATCTATTTTTTCATGAATAATTTTATGCAAAAAGAGCAGTAAAAAGTACTTCACTTTTCAGCTCATTAGTGACAAAAAATAACAATTGAAAAATTCAGAATCACCAACAAATTTTCGATCTGGGTACTGTGATCTATTTTTTCCTCAGTATTTATAATTTGCATTTTTTCAGGTACTTATCAAAACATACGGTTACTAAAGGGATGTGAATATTTTTCAAATTTAAAAATCACCCAACTGATACTTATCAAAAATAAGTTTGTCATACCCTCCTTACCTATAACCAAAGCTTATCAGAGGAAAATGCCATTTCTAAAAATTGTGCGGATAATTTTATTATATACCATTGAGTACCTTAATAATTAACCGACACATTATTTTAAAAAATGATCTGTGTACCAAACTTTCTAATTTTTCTTCTATGTTTTTGATGGATTTTTTCTTTATTTTGAATGAAAACATTATAATATGTTATTATCTGAATATTTAATAATTCAATTTTATACATAACTTTTTATTATTACTTTTTCTATATCCTTTGTTACTTTTCTTAGAACATATTCTCATTTTCTTTGTGGTTGGTTTTTCTGAACTGTAGGTTCTCTTCAATCTAGGTCAGAGTGAAGCTATGTATTGAGAGGTAACCTTTGAAAACGCTATTGTCTCTTAGATTTTTTTATGATTTGACTTTATGCAATAATTTAGTGCAATATCTGAGAGCTCCTTTTTTAAAATCATTGTCACTTTTTTAAATGATCTTTGTTTATCATTTTAAAGGTTCATTAGAATTCCAATTTTTTAAATTTGCATAATCTTTACGTTAAACTTGCTTCACGTAATGTTTCTGAAATTTTCTTTCTTATAACCTATCTTAAAATTAAGTTACTTAAATAAACTTTAATTTTTTTTTTTTTTTTAAATTATTATAACATTTCTTTTTCTAGGTGGGCGTGACTAACTTATTGAAGCAATAAAGTACTGGAGAATGGAGAGCGAAACGTGTTAGATTGATCTTGAATTAAAAAAAAAAAAATTTCTCTCTTATCCAATATTTATTGTAAATAAGTATATCAATAAGATTAAATTAAAATTACTTTAAAATTTAAAGTTTTGACATTTAATAATTCTTATTATTATCATTCATTATTATAATGAGATTATCAGGTCTTTTTAATGTAAATGTTTCTTTCTATATTAAAAGAAAAATCTCCCTCTTTTTTTTTAACAAGCACCTTTTTGGAAAATCTGTCAACTTCTGAGAGTTTTTCTGCCTAAACTTAATGTTAGTATATGCCGTGACTTCATACACTTCACGTCGTGATATTTGGTTTCTGTTGATATTTTTCAATCTTGGTGAAAATAAAAGAGAAATGATATTTTTTAAATTATCTTTTTAATAATAATTATAATAATTTTGAAACTATGTTTTGAAACCTTTACATTGTGAATAAAACAATTGTTATGACATTGGATTTCTTCGAAAGATACATATACTGAGAGATAACCTATTGAAAGAAATTTTTTATGCCTTTACTTCTTTCCTGTAAATAATCCCTGATGAGGATGTCTAAATTGGCCTCCGAACATGTTGGTTCTCTTGTAGTATCAAAAAGACGACAAAAGGAAATTGTGAGAGGTTGAATTTGCTCGACTTCCTCCTTTATTCTCCCTCTTTTTCAATTGTTATTTTTTTGTCTCTATTGAGCCGAAAAGTGAGGTAGTTTAAAAGTTATATAAAAAAATGTTAAATATAGGCACTAAAGCTCATGATTCGTTCCAATCTACAGGGTTTGCTTACGAATATTATAAGTGAGTGATTTTAATTGAATCTAAATAATTTTACCTCAATTTCTTAAAAGACATATTTTATTTACATGTTTGTAAATAGAATGTACTAAATATTAGTAATTTTATACATGCATTACAATTCTTTAAATTATTTCTTTTCCTTTTTGAAGAATGTAATGATCTAAATATTCAGATTTTAATTTTTTTATTACAAAATTTATCAAAACATTGAGTATTTAAAACGTATATTATTTTTCTTATTTTTAAATTTCAATACAATATTTTTGAATTAATAAGAATTCACGAAGACATGTTACAAATTGAACGATTTGAAATTAAAGATAAAAATTGAGGCGTTTAAAATCAAAACAGTAATTTAACAATTTCATCAAATTTGAATGGTTCCAGTTTTACAGTTTTAAATTTGCAATTAAAATAAAAAAAGTTAAAAAATTCAAAAGTTATCATTTTTAAATGATTTAGAGTTCCTAAAGTAACTAAAATTTTGTAGGATTTGAGAATGAAACAGTTTCAATTCCAGTACATTTTTTGAAATAATATTGTTTCCTATTTTAAATTATTTTTTTAACGTTTTTTGGAATAATTCAATGTTAAATTCTTAACATTAAAGTTTTTCTTCATTTCGAACGAAAGAGATGATATTGAACTATTTTTATATAATAACATTTAAAAATTTTAGAAATTCGGAAGCTTTGACTTTAAAAGAATCAATTCAGTTTTCTGGTTCAAATTGTCAAATTTTAATCGCTTTAGATTTAAAAGTATTGTCATTCCGAATTATTAAATTTGAAACGCTTATAATTATAAATAATATAGTTTTAATTTCTCTCAATTTTGAATGATCCAATTTTTAAACTTCCAATCAAAAAAATATTGTTTTTTTAATTAAATTAAATTTATATTATTATACATTATTATTATTATAAATATTAATTTATATTAAATTTTAATATGAAATCATTCAATTTCCAGATTTTCAGTTTACAATCAATTTCTTTAATTTTGAACACGTTGAATTAGAAATCATACAATTTCGTCTCTTTCTTGATGAAATTGTCCAATTTTCAAAAGATTACTCTAAAATTTTTCTGTACCAAGAGCTTCTCATCCATATTTTTTCAATTTAAAACTCGTCAATTTAAACGCTTTTATTTATAAATAATACAACTTCAATTCTTTATGATTGCATTGGAAATAATTTCCTTATTTTAACATTAAGCCTAATTTAGAATTGTTTTATTTGAAAAGTTTTCAATTAAAAAAAGATTGCTGTTTGTAAATTTCCAACGCCTTGAATCCAAATTTCTGAATTGTTGTTTCAAAAATTTTGCAAACCTCATTTTTTTAAATTTATTAATTAATGAATTTTTAAACTTACTGCTTGTCTCTTAATAATTACTTATGTGACTCTTGAATTGAGAGTTCATTTTTTGAAATGGAAGATTTTTTATTTAATTTACAACGTTCTTTAGTAGAAATGTTACATTTTTAATATTTTCTACTTTAAATTATTTGTTATTTTGAACGTTTTTTTAGAATAATTTAATTTGAAAGGCTTAGAATTGAAATTTTTTTCATTTTGCGCTAATCAATCTAATCAATTTTAATTAGAATTATAATTGCGTTATGTACTGACAATTTTAAATCCGAGAAGTTCTGAAACATTGACTTTGAAAAATTGAATTCAGTTTTCAATAAAAAATTGTCTATTTTTAATCACTTCAGATTGAAAATTATTGTAATTTAAAAGTTTAAATTATTAAATAATTAATTTTTAAACGCTTTCAATTAGAAATAATATAATTTTAATTCCTTTGAATTTTAAATATTCGAATGTTTAAATTTCTAATATAAAAATATTTAATTTGCAACGTTTGGAAATTGTACTATTTTTGAAATTTTAATTTATAACCATTGAAATTGAAGACTCTTTAGTTGGAAATGAAATTGTTCAATTTTGAAAGCTTTTAATTAGAAATGATACAATTTCAACTCCTTTCTGATGAACTTGTCCAATTTTTAAGATTTAAGCGTTCAAATTATTTAATTTTAAACGCTGATTTCAGGAACAAATACAAGTTCAATTTCTTTTCATTCCATTAAAAATATTGCACGGAGAAAAGCAGTTCGAGAAACTATACCAAATTATAACTTCAAAAATTCCAGGCAGAAGTCTTAAAGTTTTAACCTTTCTTTGTACGTTATATTGATATGGAAATATCTCCTTTATAGAGATTAAGAAATTATTTTGGTCATACGTTTTA
>JAAAKG020137024.1:0-13018 GCA_010014905.2 Druon quercuslanigerum
CTACCGAACTTGTACTGCAGGTGGGACGAGAAGCCGCGTGTCCAACTCCCTCTCTCTCTCTCCCCCCCCCCCCCCCCCCCTCCCCGGCCAGGTAAGACATTTGCAGAATTGGAAAACTCGGTTATAAAATGTAGTTATTACCAATTTTTTAAACATATTTTTGTATTTATTAATAATCCCGAAATTGTAAAATTAAATTTGAAATTAGCGACCTCGATTATCCGTATGTACCAACTTGCAAATCTGCAAGAGTTTTGAGATGATGTTAGCCATATTGAATTTTTTGTTTTCATTTTTATTGACATTAAATTTAAGGTCTGAAACGTCGAGAACCCCACTATCAAAAGTTACATAAGAATCAGACGATCATACTAAAAAAAGACATTCAGTTCTGTGTTTGCCGCAAAATGAAATCTATTCTCACAATAGAAATTATCTTTCATGAGATTTAGTCTAGGCTATTTTCGGTTAAAGTATACGGCAGGTTTGTAATTAATTTATTTTTCATTGCAACTGCTAATACTCTTTAACAATGGGTGAAAAAAAAATCTAATTAAAAATTAGTTACGCTATAGAAGTTTGCAGCGCAGAAAATAAGCGCAAGAATCCTCTTTTACGCCCAGTAGCAATCTTTTCCCCACTTTCTATCCTACGTGATTTTAATTGAAAATGTGAAGTTTCTTTTTGAAATACTTTTTTTTAAAACTTAAGGGGCCTCATTTATAGAAAAACTCAAATACGTTTAAAATCGAAAAATAAAAGAAATTTTTTTATTTGAAAATAATTATTTTTATCGTAAGGCTCAGAAGTTATGATTAATTGAATAACGTACTCGAGTTAAAATGTCGAAAATTCGAGACCATGTATGCTGACACCCCGTATTTCTGGAGGTCCATCATTTAGGGAATTAACAGACGTCCAATAGGACTACAACTTAAAGGAATCTCGAGGAAACAGAACGTAACAAATTTTGAAGAGTGTAAGCTGCTCAAATTTTACCCTATATCACTCTCAGCTTTGTCACGGAGAAATACACTGCAGCTTGGGGACCCTGTTGCGCACATGGCGCTCATGAATGAGGTGTTTTAGTCGGTGGGCCACGAGGCATAATGAGCCCTTGACAATTAAACTAGGCAACTTCCAAAGCAACTGCTTCAGTGACATATGGTACTTTCTAGCCCTGAAATCATTAAGTAGAAAACTGAACATCACGTCCTACAGGTTCAACGTACAGGTCAGAGAAGCCGAATCCAGCTCACTTACCTCCTCTTCATGGATAACGTAAAGGTTCATGATTGCTCGGAGTGGACAATACAGAGCTTACTCAACAACTTATTGCAGTTTTTCATTGACGTCAGGATGACTCTGGGCGTGAAGAAATGTAAGAAACTGCATCTATAACGTGAAAAGGTGATCAGTCCACTGGCAGCGGAAAATCGGGATATGACTCAATCGATGATTGATGGAAAGTTGATTAGTTGGGACCTCGGTATATTGCAGACAAGGGAACGACTCTAGTCTGCAATAAAAAGGTCCGTTACGGCACTTCCTTTTGGGAAGGCCTGGGTCTAAACCTGAAAAACGGACTCAGTGCTAGAAACATCAGCAACTAACATGCACCTTTGGGTTTTTCTCAGTTTAGAACAGACCTCGTGGCACTCAATAGAACTGTTTGTGCGAGAATGTCCAAACACGAATGCATCACAGGAGGATGGCTGTGAAGAGAAAAGTTCTGCAATGTAGTTTGGGAGCAGAATGGTTCTGGTTGGTCACTGACTCAGTGACTCCCAGATAAAATTATTAATTATTAATATTTTATATTATTTTATATTATTACATTATAAGCATAGTAGTGAAAATTAATAATAAAATTCATTATTATTTAAATTTCAGCATAAAGTTTGCAATTGAAAATATTTAATAAAAAATAAAATCTATGAATACGCTGATTGTTTGCATTCTATTTTTATTACATATTTTAAATTACAAAATTTTCTTCTAAAATGTAAAGGATCATAAATTTTATTATTAAATTTCATTACTATACTAGAAATGTAAACAAATCTTGTTTCCTACATTACAGTGACTTTTTGGTGCCTAGCGTATCCAGCGTATCCAGTCATGAGTTATATATTTTATTTCGGTATTTAATTCTAAAATGTCGTGGTCATTGAGTATTCCATAATTATTCCCTGTTATTGTTGCTATGTAGTATAATTTTATTGTTCTAATGTTTTCTCTACATATTACCTCAAGTGTTTTTTTATTTACTGGGATTATAATATATCCATTATTGATGGGTATAAAGGTTTCGGTGTGTAATAAATATGGAGATTCATTACATTTTATTTCTGAGCACCATTTAGTAAATTTGGCTGATTTATTTTACATATTTTGTAATCGTTTATTTTTTTACATTTTTGTATTTTTACAAGATCCGTGGGTACGTAAGAGTCTCTATATTTTATTACATAATCGTAGTTCGGGATAATAGATATATGGACATTATGGATTTTTGGGGGAATAGGGATTATATGTTGGAGGAAACCCTCGTCTTTCTCGAGAACTGGGATCAATACCACATATGTGAATAATCCTTTTATTATTGATACTTTAATTTCACTAATATCAAGGAGATGTTGATAATTCTCCTTGTTATTATCAAAGTGGTATCGCGTTCTGTGAGAGTATTCGAAGCCTTGAACCGTTTGTTTCAATATTGCTGTGGTCAGTATCTGTGGGTGGGGTATGCCATGTTTTCGGTCAGCTATCACGTTGATTGCGGTATCCATATCATCTGTTGTCTCATCTATCATAATTGCTGCCATGAAGAACTTGGAATTTATATAACTGTCTATATATATATATATATATATAACTGGCTATATTTATGACACTAATTGTTTTACTAATGGCATTTACTCGTTCCTCGGTTGATGTCATATTTATTCCGATTATTAACCTCCATGTTTCGTGATAAAGATGAACCTTGGAAGATTCTTCTATGTATGCGTTGCCTTTTATAGGTGTGAGGGTGAAGCTTGCTTCAGTCGTGACTAGTAGAGCAAGAAGCGGTATCAGTTGTTTCATTTGAAACATACAGCATTGTATTATCTATATGTATTCTAACGGTTTTTTCGCCTATTTTTATTTTTAAATTGTTAACTTCTAGAACGCCTAGGATTTCATATGGACCTTTCCAGCTGGGATCGAGTTTGTTTCTTTTGCTGTTGTTTAAAACTTTAACTTGTTGTCCCTTTAAGTATATAGGATGTCATTTCCTTATACTACTGTCGAGTCTCTTTTTTGTTTTTTCTATTTCGATTTCTATCCTCTGTCTTGCTTTTTGAATGTTTCTATCATGTTTTCTTTTCCATTTTCGAATCAACTCTTTCATTGTTAAATTTGGGACATTGGGGATGGTTGATGGAAGATTGGGTTCTCTTCTAAACGTTAATTCATATGGAGAGAAACCTGTTGTCTGATTTCTCATGGTATTTATTACAAAGTTTATGTATTTTAAATTCTCGTCCCATTCCCTCGAATTCTCTGCACAGGATGTTTTTATTAAATTTGTTAGGGTCGAGTGCATGGATGAAAAGCTGTGGTTTTGATATGTTTAATACTTAATGCATCTTCAAATTCCTGCATCATATCGGAAATAAAATTAGAGCCTTGGTCCGTTAATATTGTTTTGGGAGTGCCAAAGATATAAATGTAATGCTTAATTAAATTTTCTATGATAGTTCCTGAATATGTTTCCTTCATCGGCATTATTATCGTATATCTCGTTAGTCGATCTTAAAAACTGAGTACAAACTTGTTTCCTGATTCTGTGGTAGGTAGGGTGCCATAAACATCTAGTGCAATTTTATCATTTGGTTCTAATCGGATTTTGGAGAGGATGCTTTCGGCTTGGTTTTTAATGCGGGTGGTTTTTTCGAGCTGATATACAGGGTACTTTCTAACGTATTCAGTAATATCTTTATCGATCCCAATCCAGTGTCCTAGTTTTCGAGCTTTATCTAACGTTTTATGTTCACCTAGGTGTTCTTTGTGTGATTCTTCCATTATTTTCTTTATTTCTTCTTTTGTTAGTTCTCTTTTTTCCAAAAAACAAAGGTGGAAAATGTTTTCGGGGTAGAGCGTGGAAATTTATTCAATCATTTCTTTTATACATTCTTTCTCTACAGGGGTTATCAAATTATCGATGGCTGCTATTCATGCGATTGTGTATCCCTGTTCTGTAGAGAATTCTGTCATTGTTAAGAAATGGGAAAGCCATTCTTTTTCGTCGTATTTTCCTAATTCCTTTTTATTTACCTCTTTCCATAATTTTCCGGGGCAATTTGGCTTGATTTTGATTCTTCCTGATCCTTCGGGGTTTTTTTCCATTTCGTGTATTTGACAAATTCTTCCTCCGTAGTTGAGTCATCATCGGATGTGTCGGGAGTCGTTGGTTGTTCTGGCGGCGTTTTGACGTTCGTCTTCTAGTAGCTGTTCTTCCGCGATACCTGCGTTTTCCATGCATTCCTTTAAGTTTATTGGGAATAATCGTGATAAACCATCCGCGACTTTATTTTCTTTACCTTTGACGTACTCGATTTCATATTTGTATTCTTCCATACGTAAACGCCAACGTAACAGTCTGGAGCTCGGGTCTTTAAATTTGTGGAGCCAAACGAGTGCTTTGTGGTCTGTTTGTATTTTAAACACGTTTCCAAGGAGATATTGTCTGGATCTTTTTACTGACCAGACTATTCATGCGTATTTGGTGAAAGCCAGCACTCATGTCGAATGCTGAGAAAAATCTAGCTCTTCCCAACTGATCGAGGATGTCATCGATTATTGGCAAAGGATACGCATCTTGATCTGTGTCTTTGTTAACCTGGTGAATTGAATGGGGATTGGGAGGGTCTAATTATTTGTTTGTCTAAAAGGTTCTGTGTTTCTTCGAGGGAGAACTCTCGATGCTTTTCCGGAAGTTTATGTAAGCGTAAATTTATTATTTTGCCAGAGTTTAATATGATCTCATGTTCTGCTAAGTTCATACAAGGGAGTGGTTCATGAGATAATGAAAATACTTTGTGATAAATTGTTATCAGTTTCTTTCTCTTCTTGGGTTTGTGGTTTCTTGGTGATTGATCTTAGAGTTATCGAGCACTTCCTTTAGTCGTTGGTGTTTTTCATGTGCGTCATATGGTGAATCATTTGTTTTCGAATCGACCGGACGCAAGCGTGAGCTCATTACCCTATCGTAGTTGATTGTGTGTGGAATTTTGATCGGTTTGGATTGGCAATTAAGATATGGAAATTTTATTTCTTGATTTCTAATAGCAGAAAGTTCATCTGGGATTGCTTCGTGATTTTCGATCCAAACATCTTGGTCTTCTTCTTTCACTTGGATTTTACAAATGGTTGCCGTTTTACTTCGAATGTAAGTTCCTTCTTTTATTAAAGGAGTTTTTCTTTTTTCGACTACCAGATATTCTGGGGTAATCAAATATCGTTTAAATTTGTTTAAGAAAGGTTGGCCGATTATACCCTTTTCTATGGTCGGGAGGTCTGACCTGACTACATGGAACAGATTTTTTATTGAAATAATTCATATAACATGCTTCCACTGATTGGTTTTCGTCATTACCCATAAAATTTTTTTTATTAAATTTAAATTTGGGAACATCGAGAATTAGATCTTCTTTTATTAAGATTATCGCGGCTCCGGTATCTAATAGTAGTTTGTGTCCTCGCCTACATCTTCGTCCTCGGATGGCGAATAATTCTCCGCAAATTGCTGAGATTCTGCTGAGTTTTGATAATGGTTTTGTTCTTTCCATTCCTTTGGGGTCATTTCTGTTGAATATACTTCTTCTGGTGGGGTTATCTTTAAAGAATCTCGATTTTGAACTTGGTGGACTTGGGGGGTCGCTTTTGGAATTGGCCGGTCTGAAAACCCCGGGTTCTACCTTGACATTGCGAGGCGAAATGTCTGAGTTTACCGCATTTATGACAATTCATTTTGGTTTTGTCGAATTGTTGCAGGTTCTGTAAAGTTTGAATCCTGTAGTATTTGCAAATAGTCTTGGTGGAGGGTTTGGTCCCATCTCTGCCCTTGGCGTAGGTCTAGGAGGTAACAGAGGTCTGGTTGGTTGTGATTCTCATAACAACATTTCCGTCTCTGCTGCATAACATTGAGCTTCTGCTATCCTTTTTGGTTTTAGGTGTCTAATTTGTAGACCGATTTCACGTATTAGGTTTAACAGGTACCTATTTGTTCTTTCTTGTTCTTCTATTTTTATTTTCATCTTTCGTTCTGATGATTTTGTATATTGTGCTTGGGCCGCGTAGTTTATTTCGTTCATGATTTGCCTAAATCGAGCCGAAAAGCTTTTTATGGTTTCCGTGTGCCCGCTCCTGTTTGCATGATTTTAGTTTGCTTTTTAAGGAGAGTATGGAACTTGTTTGTTTTAAGTTTTGTCGTAACGCGTCGAATAGGTCTTCATAAGTATTTATTGAAATGAATCTTATAGCGTTTTTTGCGAACCCAGTTATTGTTTGTGCCTTTACAAAATTTAATAGGAAACCGGGTTGTGTACATTGTGCTTTTGCCTTTTGAACCTGCTTTATAAAATCTTCAACGCCTATATCATTTTGACCGTTTAATATTTCGATAGTCCTTTTCTGTTTCTGTTACTATTTTTGCGGGAAGCTCTATTTTAGATGCTAATTTCTGGATTTCTAATTGCCTGTTCTGATTTTCAGTTATTAATGCTTAGCGTTTAGCGAGAGGGTTTGGAGTTGGAAAAGGATTAGCTTCAGGTTGGAGGATTCCGAGGTGTTAGGTTTTAGGTCAGTCATTTTATTACAATCGGAACATTCGCTACTTGAATCAGTATAAAAACAATTTTTCGGGTTTCTATAATCCCTATACTGGCATTTGTCCAGTTTATGTTTGCTTTCCAAAACTTGTGAGTTTTGTACGTTTTAATACAGTATAATGCAACCCAAATCTCAAGAGTTCTACCTCACCAAACGGTAAACTTGTAATCGTTTCTCGTTTGTCCCCTTCCTCAGACGGCTAAGAGGCTTTACACCTACTTGAGATTCGCTTTACGATTTGTACCTAGCAGTATTTCCTAACAAAACTTACAGTGATTTTGTTCGTACAATAGTCGTGTCGAAGTCCGTAGAGCTGCGGGGACGGCTATCTGGAACGCTGATCGGCTTGGCTGACATATCGGCTGCTTTTACTATAGTTGAATTTTCTGGTGAATTTCTCGAAATAATTGTTTCACGTAGGATAGGGTCTACTCAATTCAACCGCTAATTTTAACAATTATTCGTTACTTTTCTGCTCACAAAAGTCCGTGGATGCTTTGGAGTCTTTATTCTTTTTAATTCCGTAGAATTGGTTTTTTTTTTTAAATAAAAACTGTTGGTCCGCTAATCGAGATTGCTTCCTTTTGATTCCTTAATCGTTTGAAGCAATCCTGTCAGGATCGCCAAAATGTTGTGTCGAATTGCTCGATACGACAATCTTTATTTCATCAAGAGGTTACAGAATTATGACTGCAGGGCATGGATGGCAGTTCTCTTTTATAGCTAGCAGATAAGGTGGGGAGGATGATAGTGTCATCCGCTACATCTGCCTCTACGGTAATTTATATTAATTACTTGTCAAAACTGAATGTCTGATTAAACCAATTATCATATAATCATTTTAAAATCATTTGCAAATTATAGTAAAAAATATTTAATTCAATATAAATATATTATTATAAAAAGAAGTTTCTTAAAGGCCTTTCTTAAATTTTGAAAATATTTACAAAAACTAACAATTCGGAACTCAACTCCTTAAAAAGGGGTAGAATTTTGTTTCCACTTACGCCTACCCATCTTGTACTCTTTTTTACGCTACAGTATGAAATGTAACTACTTTAAATGGAATATGGTTTATTTTCACTATTCACATAATTAAAAGAAGAGATACTGGAAAAGAAGTAAGGGTGTATTAGGCTACTGGAGATTATATTAATTATATTAGGCTGTATTGCCACTAACGCCTACAATTTTTTACCTTAATAAAAATTTAATATCATCGTATTTTTAGTGTTTACATAATGAAAATGAAGGTTAACAAAATGGGATTTGCTTTGTATTTGCACTTTTCATATGATAAAAAAAGGGTACCGAAAAAGGGGTCAAAGTGTGCTAAGCTACTGGAAAGGAGGCAAGGATGTGATCTTATACTCAACTTATTTTTTTTAGCACAGCCTCTTTAATAAACACGCTACCCCTCGGCCCCTAGAATACTTCTTCCTGTATTTTTAAATTGAGCAAGTATTTTTTTTGCTTTAACTTTGAAAATGACTTTTTCGGATATTTTTACGGACACTTTTTTAGTCAGAGCATGAAATCACATCGATTTACTAGGTTTTAAAATATAATTTTTCGTAACCTCTCTACGGAACTTTTCGAAACAAAATTAGAACGTATGCCTAAGTTTTACCCTAAAATTTGTTTTACACTCATTTTTCATTGACCTTAAAATGTTTCGAACAAATTAGTCAACAACTGACAGATATATTTTCAGTACTGGTAGAAAAATCGATTTTTAGTACAATGTCGATATATAAATTTTATCAAAATTTACAATGGAACATGGAGAAAAATAAAAACAAAATTTATTATACTTCTTTTTGCTTCGCGTATTCGACGATAAATTAATTTGTGTGCATTGTTTGTGAATACGCGGCAGGTTTGTTTTCAGAATTAATAAGACTATGATAACGCGCAAAAAACTTCTTTGCACATTGTTGCATCTGACCCGCAGTTCATGTAAAAAAGCACTAACAAGATATGCAACCAAACTTCTTTGAACCCGATTTTGGCTTACAATGATTAAAATATTTACATTTTATTTTCTTATTTAGGTAAAAAAAAAACAATAAAGGGAAAAAATTTGTCTGAAACTTCTTTTTTCATATTCAGAATAATTACAAATTAAAATAAAAGAAAATAAATCTTTTAGGATAAACTGGGATTAAAGGTACTGACCCGTTTTTACTATCTTTTTTTTACTTTCACACAATAATATAACTAAGCAAACGCAACCTATTAAAATTTGATTTAATAATATTTTACCCAAATTTTAATTTTTCTTAACCGGTTCCAATCTTTTGACAATGGATCGCGCGGTGGTTGATTGTATAAAAGGACCTTTCTGTTGGAAAAATAGTGCAGTCGTGTAGGCGGTCACTTTCAGTTGCGTTGCATCGCCAATTGAAGGAACTTAAAATATTGTAAGATTGTAAGATATTGTAAGATATTGTAAGATTCAATCGAATTTTAATGGGTCGCATTAGCTTCGTTAGAGTGTGAGAAAATGCAAAAAAGATAGCAAAGATTCCGTTAATATTTTCATTCCCAGTTTAACTTTAGATACTTATATTCTTTTAACTGAATTTCTCAAAATCACTTGGATTCGGCGATTTTCAATGCAACAAAATGGATTCTTCCAGTAAATTTAGGTATAATTCAAATCGATAACTCAGAACATTCCATCTCATTAACATATTTCTATAAATATATAAGAATTTTGCGGAAATCTATACAAAGTAAATTGTATCCAATTGTTTCAACATATGACACAAGTTAATTGTTCTTTAGTATTCTGCCAAATGAAAATCTGCATAGTATTCGATATAAGTTTCTGGGGTATCTACAAATCATATGACAACAACTTTTGTGATAAAATACATCTCTGAGGAGATATTCTCCAAAAACTTATTGATACTCTTGACTGAATAAAAAAGTGATTTTCTCACGAACAGGATCTGTTCAGATTTTATCTTAACGATTTTTGAGCACTCCTAAGTACCCAAAAAAGAATGCCACATTCACTTTTCTTAGGTGTTACATGGAGACATTTTTTGCTTCCCGACCACCGTCTTCAGTTGAGGAACTTCATGACAATTTCAGCAACATTCATAATAGTTGATAAATTTCATTGGATCCGCCATTTTGAATTTGGAAAATCGGAATTTAGTATCTTAATTAGCGACCTCAACAACCCAAGTATACCAAGTTTTTAAAAATTGAATCACTCCCACTTGTCCGCCATATTGGATTCGCCATTTTGAATATATATGAATTTGATATCATAATCAGTGACCTCGTAAAACGTAAGTCAGCCGAGTTTTAGAAAGGTTAAATGACTTTTCCCAAAATTTCTTCATCATATTATATCCGTCATTTTGAATGTCGAAAATCTGATTTGATTACCGTAATCAGGCAGCTCAAAAACGTAAGTATGTATATATAGTCTTCAAAAGATTCATTGACTTTTCCCAAAAATTTTATGCCATATTGGATCCGCATTTTTTAATGTCGAAAGTCTGAATTGAGTTTTGTAATCAGGACCTCGAAAACTCAAGTATATCGAGTTTTAAAAAGACTGAATAACTTCCCAAAATTTGCACGCCATGTTGAGTATACTGAGTTTGAAAAAGATTGAACTACTTTTTCCGCAGTTTGTCCAACAAATTAGATTCTCCATTTTGAATTTCGAAAATCTGAATTGAGTATCTTAATCAGAGACCTGGAAAACGTAAGTATACCAATAATTATATCATTCTGAGAACAACTTCATATTGTGTCCAGCTTTTTGGAATCTCCGACTCGCGACCTCGGATTGCGGATAGACGGTTCCTGTACCAAGGGTTTCTGCGAAATATGGTTACAATAATTAATAAGCAGTCACGGACAATTATCCAAGGTGGTCCTCGAAGGAATAACCCCTAAGCGGAGGCGTAAAAACCATGCTTAAAACTGAATGGTAACTGGATGAAGTGTCTTAATCGATGCTTCTTGGATAACGGGCGACCTCCTAAACTATACAGTCTTATTCATGCATGCGGGGCTCTATAACGACGAGCAAACCCTTTCCCTAGCTGCTCGTGGTAACAACAATGACACCAACAAACCAACAAAAAGTTGTAGATCACTCTAGAGTTCGGGGTCCTGAAGATAATTTAGATGGAAACACGACGAAAACCCGTCGAGGCACCCACATTGAGTGGACGAAACACTCAAGAATAACTTGCTCGACTGCTACGATGCCAGCAGTTTCCCTATATAAGAAGCGTTTATGGCGCCTATGCACACTCTGTGGTGCCCGAAACACCCAGAGATTTAGCACGATGCACACCAGTCATTGCGAAATCAATAAACCTACTGCGGAAAGCAGGCACCTTCTGAGAGATAATCGCGACTTCAGGACAAGGAGAAACATTAACATGCAGGTTCCTCCTAACCCAACATCAGGCTGAAATGGATGCCTCCCTTCATAAGGATAACACGGAGGATTGCGACCTCTGGACCATTAATTGTTCAGTTGATGCTGCTGCGAGAGCTTTTCTTCTGAATCAAATCAAAGGCTAAAACCGACGAAGGATCAAAAAATAAAAAGACACTTGCATCAATTAAACAAGAAGATTGGATGGGCAAGACAGAATGCGTTCCGTGTTCAGTGTATGATTGACTGCATAAAATCTGGTAGACCGTCCACGGAAAGGGGTCGAAAGTTCACCCAAGAACTGAGGATCTTCAATCATAAACCAAACAAGTCAAAGCTGCTAACAAACAAGCAGCATATTGTTGACAAGACACAGCTGTTCTCTGACGCAAGGCTCCTCTTCAGCAATCTCCTGGTTTCTGTCAAAAATCCCCCCAAGCCAACTTTATAACATCTGAGGAGGAATGTCCATCAATCACCAAAGAGGTGAAAAATCACTTAGGGGCAATAACAACTTTTCCACTGCAGGACCAGATGGTGTCCAAAACTTCTGGTCAAAGAAGCTTATTTCTATACTCCCATTCCGCAATGGCGTCCTGGTGGTCTTAAAAAACAGGATTCTTCGAAGAATTGACTCTGTATGGAGACAGAGGTGCAAACAACGTGGCTCGAAAAAAGGTGTAGCAGGCTGCCGAGAGAACCAGCTATTTGACAGGCGCGTCTGCAAAGACGCAGCAGCCCATCAGCGTGTCCTGTTAATAGGCTTTAAGCCCGTGGTCTCTTAGGAACGCATAATGTTTGTACAGATATGTCGTTCCTGCGTGGGTGCGACACACAGATGATTTGAGAAAAGCAAAAGTTTGTTCTTTTGACAAGCACTGTCGTTCTACATTTCTGTAAAAGTTTGCATGCATTTTCTTGTCAAGTAGCTCTTGAACGAATTTTTCAATCTCTGCTTTCTTTACTCCGGCTTTTAGAAGTGAAGCATCTAAATGGAGTGATGCACTTTCCTCGCAAATGATGTTAAAATTCAGATCAAGGGTCTCGGCTGCCTGCTCCGCGATTTTGTAAAGGAACCCTCCTTTGCCAATCATCTCGAGGTTCTTGACAATTTTTAGGAGAGGATCTCTACGATTTGCAACAATGTAAGCTGTACTTAGCAAAATTCGCTTATGAAGACACAGTAGATGCAGAAGAACGCGTCCACCTTGAGGGCGTGAGATGTATAATCGCGGAACAGACAAATTGATATACAAGCTCTTATGCATATGGGGCATTATTATTTCACCTACACTGTAAAAAGAGATTCTGGTAATTTTAACACTTTCCGAGTAGGTCCCATTACCACCTACTTCCAAAGTAACGTTTTCGCTAAAAATAACGAATATCCACTTTCAGTATGGAAATCAACTTTTAGGTTATGTAAGTTTCCATACAGTTTCTGCAAAAGTACAGATGCATTATGAATTTTACGCGATGTTATTCTAACCAAAAATATTCTTGTTTTTATTCAAAATGGTAACTTTAGCATCTGAATGAGAAATATGAATGATGGTAATTTGACTAGAAATTGTTAATTTCCAGTTCAAATAAGTAATACAGCAGAAAGAAGTTTTTTAAATAAAAAAATTCTTGTTTAATATTTTTTATCATTTTTTCAAATAAATTATTCCATAATTTATACCGTTCTAAAACACCCTCTTTTACACATACTTTTAATTT
>JAAAKG020137025.1:0-35629 GCA_010014905.2 Druon quercuslanigerum
ATAATATTGTAAGAGAAGGAAAACAATTCGAAGAACTGTTTTAAATTTTCGCGGGCAGGGTTGGGGGTTGAGAGGGGAGAATATTTTCTGGAGCCCAACTGAAGATGGCTCTGTTGGCGCAGCAAATAACTGGTCAAAAAAATACATGGGTGTCGTACTACCGTGATCTAGATAGACACATAAACGAAGGTGAGAAGGTTATTGGTAGAGCAAGCCCTCTTATCAGAAGTAAAAATATATCAAATAAAGCTAAAATGGCAATACATAATTCTATATTTGTACCGACTGTACTATACGGTAGGGAGACATGGACCTATCAAGAAAAAGATAAGAGCAAAATTAACGCGATTGACATGAGATTCTTGCGCATAATATGCGGGAAAACTCAGATGGAAAAAGTGAGCAACGAGATAATCCTTAAGGAATGTGGTGCGGAAGAGACACTAGTGGACGCATGAGAAAGAAATCGTTTAAGGTTTCTCGGGCATGTTGAGAAAATGAAAGATGAGCGACGAACAAAACAAGTGTATCAAGGTAAAGTAAAGGACAGCTTGCCTTGAGGAAGATTGCGGAAAGAATGGTCAAAATGTCTGAATGAGACCCTAGTTAGAAGAGACATAAGAAACACGAGGTTCTGCATGAAAAAATGCATGGACGTAAAAGAAGCTAGATAAGTATGCCAGGACAGATAGTATGGCGGCAAATAGTTAATAAATAGAGTGACAGTAGAGTGAATGACGCCTGAAGCGAAAAACCTTGGATACTAATGGACCCAAGTGGGGAACCTCACAGGACAACCTTGTGAGGATCTTCACTTAGGGTTATTGCTAGAAAGATTGATCAGCAATCCGGGTCGGATTGCTGAATAACACGAGAATTCTAGATTAATCTAAAAATGCTATAAACCCTTCCTTGCACAACTCCCTTCCTCACCGAGTGAGTCACGCCTGCCCCTAAAGGGAAACGGCTTAATGGTGCAATAATAATAAAAATAGAAGAAATGTATCAAAATTATGTAATTATTCAACAAAAAGTAGCTTAGGATACCAATTTGAAAAAAGAGGATATCTCTGGCTCAATTTTTTTACAAATTTAAAAATAAACAATAATTGTTTAAACAATAACATAATGTATTTTAGAAAAATGTACTACTCCAAACAATGACAAAATATTGCATTTTAATCAGAAAATACGATTATCTTTAACATGTTCAAGGAATAAATAATTGTTTAAATAACTTACAAATTTGCTAAATAATTAAAAATTGTTTTAAAATTCATGGTAAATATTCGAAATGTCAATAAGTAATTATTTGTATGAAAAAGACGACGGAAATTGCTAAAAAGTAAGAATAATTTTTGTGTCATATTTGGGTCGCTACGCGGAGGGTGGAAGTGGGTTGAAAATGAAAGTTATTAGCATGGTTTCATTTCTTAGACCCTCCTATTAAATCCCGAAGAAACTTGGCACGTTTCGATGAAACCCTGGAACATAAGTTCAATTTTTCGAAAATTCTCAATTTCGAATTTCGTGAAAAGAAAAATTACGGATTTTCTTTCTCCGGAAATTGCAACTTTTGGATTGGTGTCTTGTCTCTAGATTGAAAAAAATATTTGAAATGCATTTTAGGAATTTCGTAAAAAGAAAAATTACGGATTTTCTTTCTCTGGAAATGGAAACTTTTGGATTGGTGTCTTGCCCTCTAGAGTGAAAAAAATGTTTGAAATGCATTTTAGGACCATCCTACTAGACACGTATATTGTATAATACACATTTTTTCTTTTTAAATTTCTAATTCTTCATGTTTTTTTAAGTAAATCGTTTTTTGGAAATTATCAATTTGCTGAAATCGATTGAAATTGGAGAAATGTAAATGATATAATTTGACGATAGGTTAAATAATATCAAGGTGGCTCATTTAATTAAACATACAAAAACTAGGATCAGCTAATTCTTGTTAAATTGTTTCATTATTCTTATTATCAAAAATATGTTGTATACGTTTATTTATTTTTTGCTAATAAAGTCAAAATTAGACAAAGTAACTTTTTGTAGCAATATCTATGTTTTTTTTTTGTCAATGTGAATTTTAATTGTTATAATATTCTTTTTTATAAATAGGACTTTTTTCTTTTTCTCCATCTTTTCACCTTTTTTGTGTATTTTTGTCTAATGAACCGAAAGGAAGGTAGTTCGCAAATCTAATTTTGAATTTTGATTTTTATGCTATGATTTCTTTGAATAAACTATTCATAGAAAAGTAGATTTTCTTTCGTATCTTAAATAAAAAATTTTACATAGAAATCTCACTTTCTCGAAGAAATCTTTTGATTTAAATTTTGCATAAATAATGTTTTAAATATTAGCGATGTTAGAAATTTATACATTTTTGGATTGTGTATTTTGCTATTTGAAAAATTCAATAACGTAAATAGATTGGTTCAAAAGTAACTACCACATTTAATTTAAACTACAACTGCTTAATCCACATGTAATTCCTGAATCAACATAAAATTTTCACTAATGGCAATCAGCAAAAAGTTATATTTGTGAATCCATACAGAATTTCACATTCTACGTGAAAAATAAAAATTAATCTCCATACAGAGTTTCGAGAATTAAAGGGAATTACATTCAAAATTATATAAAATCGAACATGACGCTTCCAATCGTGTAGAAAATATATCTATCAGAACTTATTACTGGAAATATGTACCAACCTTCAAATAAAAGAGGATTTCCGTTTCGGAAGTAAACGAGGGCAGGGAATGTTTTGATAGAATATCTCTTAGCAAGTTGAGGATCTTGAATCTTAACAACGTGAATTCCAAATAAGTCACACTCGTCGTCTATAGTTTCTAGTCCTTCCAAAATATCCTCACATATGTGACAATTCTGTTTATCTATTTAAATTACAGTAAAAGAAATAAATTTAAACAATTTATGCTAAGTATTTCATATTATTTAAGGAAAATTTAATTTGATTAAATGGTTCTTGTTGGTCATTTTTTATGAGAAAAGGAGTTCTTACAGAAATAGACTGCCAAGTATTGAGTATCTTCTACGGATGTTTCAAGCATTACTCGAGTTATCAGTTCTATTCGATCTTCTGTTTTCTGAGTGATCAGCCACTGAAGTACTTCTTCTTCCTCTTCTAAGCTGCCTATTTCAGAAAATCAAATTGAGGTTAAAGGAAATAGGACATTCGTACTGAAATATTTTTAAGCAGAATCAAAATAAATTAAACAATAATACTTTGGAATAGATATGAAATAATCGAACCTTCAAAAACGTTTGGTATTTGGTTTTTAAAGTAAACCAAAACTGGAAATTCGGTGACCCCATAGTCCTCTGCTATTTTAAAATCCTAAGACAAGTGACAGTTTAATTAAATAAAAAAAGTAAGAGAAAGTAAAAATGATTCTGGAACATACTTGTGTTTTTACAAATGTAATTCCATGTCGATCACAATCATCATCGATGTTCTCCAATTCCTCGAGAATTTCCGCACACTGCTCACACTCGTCACTATCTACGGAAAAACGAATTTTTTAAAACTTCATTTCTAATTGGATGCCTGATTGACTTTGTAGAACAGCAAACTATTTATCAGTAACTAATACTGTTTTAAAGACTATTTTCAAATATAAGTTACAAAAAGTTCCATTGAGTTCAAGAAACTTTACTAACTAGTCACATTGCTGAAATATCAGTTTTAATTCAGCATAATTAAAACCTCTTCAGTCTTTCTGAAATTCATTTAACGTCTATTACAGTTAAAATACTGGATGAAAATCGAAGTAGCTCGCAAGCGGACTCAAGCCTTGCTTTTGCTTTCAAAAACACAAACATATTCAAAAGCATATTTCAAAGATAAAAATAATAAATGCGAAATAACACGAAAGTAAGAAGAAGCGAATGGAAACGTTAAGATTCAAGTCGCATACAGCGCATAAAGCGTCTACTTTTTTATGACATTGCGATCATACACGAATCAATTCTTATCCGATGATTCTTGAAAAGCGATTTCTTAAAAAAAATTTTTCGACCATAAATTTCTTTAAAAAATTCCAATTATTTTTCAGAAGAGACGACTTTCATCTGGGGGTCAAAATGCAGAAACCGCAGAGAAAGAAAGGAACAAGATCTTGCAAGAAAGAGAATTTCGATGCAGAGGGAAAGTTTATAAGGGGTAGAAGTTAAACTACGGGGGAAAGAGAGAAGCTTTCCTTTTTTATTATTCATTTTTAAATGTTTTTCTGACTTTATAGTTAAATTCTTAAGCAGATAGTCCTGAAAATCTTTCGAAAATAAGTGCTATTTACTTAGCTTTGTTTAAGCCAAAGAAGATTGAGTTTGTTTCTTGATTTTCAACATAAATTAAGTTTTGATTAGATCAAGATTTTAGACCGATAGATCTGCTTCGAAGATATTCAACTATAAAAGTTATCACTCAGTATTTTTTAAGAGATAGTGATGTTTACAATTGCAAGTACTTTTTCTTTTTCTGATTTAGGTAAGAAAATGTTTTGAATTATTGAAAAACTTCTCTTATTGACCACAAAACGGGGGATAATCAGATTCTGATCACGTGTACCATCGGCATCCTCGCTTGCTTCAGCTTCAGTAGACTTCTGCTCCTGCTTGTGGCGCCTCTGCTTGCGGTATACTTTTGATTGGCACATGTCGCAAAGTGTTCTGTTCCCTACGACATTAGTTTACGGTTTGTACAGCTCAGCGCGATAGAAGAAAGAAAAAGATGCTGTTAATTAAAGTCAGCCAAATGATGTTGAAATCATTTCTTCGGTTCAAGCGCGTTCTTTGCGTTTTTTCACCTTCTACTTATTTCCCCCAAATTATGATAAATCTCAAACCCAAATGCACAGCGCAAGTACCCATATTTTTCACCTTTAAAAATTTAATCGAATTTTAATATAATATCTTAAAAGTTTAAAATGTTTTTAAATTTACATGCTTCTTTTAGGAGACACTTAACCTTGGATTCAATATTTTTACAGATTGAAAAATTCACTAAAGATATTGGAATCTAGAATGGTAAAATCATTTTTAATGTCATTTCGTGTTTGTACCAGCGAAATTTAATTTTTAAAATTATAGGAGCTATTCAAGTACTGCAATTTTAAATAAAAATTTTTCAAAGTTTTTTTTCTTAAATGCAACCTCTTTCAATAACTAAAAATTTTAGGTAAAATTCTAGTTGTTTTCTGACTCGAACAAAAATTGAATAAAATAGAGGTAGTTTGCTATTAAAAAGAAGATAAGAAGCAAAAGCGCGACATATAAAAAAATATTATTCCAAAAAAAAGTGCAGCAGGCTAGAGATACATTCCTGCTTGGCAGATGGTTGAGACCGCGGGACTGACGGACTTACAGAAGTAGACCGCTAATGAATCCGATTCCCGGATAAGATGAAGTAAATCTTCGCCCTCAAGAGCCTCAATCACTTCTCCCGATGGATCTTTTTGTGTCATAAGCCACTGCAAAATCTGTTCCTCGTCATACAAATCTCCTGCAAAGCAAAACAATATTTTGTTTCTTGGACAGCTTATACGCCCACCATACTTACATTGAAATAAAACGCAAAATTGTCAAGAAATAAAAAACATAGTATTGAATATATTTTACCTGCATAGATGACAGGTTCTTTTGATCCCATTTTGAAGAAAAGAATAGCTGGCAGCGCAAACACTCCAAACTCTTTCGCCAACTGCTTATCGTCAAGTTTGACAAATTTTATTCCGGCGCCATCAGCATCGTCGTCAATATGTTCAATTTCAGAAAGAACTCGACTACATTGTTTGCATTCGTTGCTATCTAACCAAATTTGTACAGTTTATTCTTTGTCATATTTTACATACTTTTTGTGTTACCGACACCAAAATTGACAATTTTCGAAGGTTGATTTTAATGCTAACATTTAGTATGAACCCAAAAGAATATAGTACGAAAAATAACTCAGAAAATGGTAGCCTGATAAGCCCCGAAAGTATTTAGAGACGTCATAAAATGGATAAATTTATCATAAAATTGGTACTTACAGAGAAAGACAGCAAGATAATCAGTCGTCTGTCTAACTTTCAGGAACATCTTTCGGTTGATCTTTTCAATATGATCAGTAAGTTCCATATTTTCAGGATTGGTTAGCCAATCCAAAATTTCTTCTTCATCGTCAATGTCACCATCGTAATTTATATACTTTCCCTTACGGAAGTATGTAATACCTGGTGGATTTCTATATCCATATTTTTTAGCCATCAGTCGATCCTTCATCTGTACAATTTTAATTCCATACTCCGCAGCTTCATCATCAATTAATTCGATGTGCCTTAAAACTCTCGGAGTTTCTGGATCCTCCTCCTTATCTGTAATAACCAATATTCAATCATTTAGTTTAATGAAATAAATTTTTTCAATATTTAATTGATCTGAAATATTTTCTGCCTAATTTCTTACAGAAAACAACGGCAAGAAATTCCTTTATTTCAATGTATTTCGTGAGAGTCTCCCGATCAATTTCCTCGATACTCGCATCATTTTTCTGCTTCACCATCCAATCCAAAACTTCTGCCTCGTCAAGTAGGTTTCCTTAGCATAAATAAAAAAATGATTACTCTTAATTTTCAGGAAATTATGATCATGCATTAATCCATACCTAAAGTTACTGATGTTCATCCGTGTCCACTCGCGTCAGTTTTGAAATTTACTTCAAGTAAACTCTAGTGCATTTCTAAATGCACTTCAGTGCTGAAAATCGTATTCTGAAATGGCTAATCGATTAGTTCAATTATGATCTTCAAAGAAAAGCTAATATCCTCCAATGTTTGATTGACATCAAAATTTCTAATTAAACATTCCGTTTGTTTATAAATCTTTTATACGAACGTATATCCTGGACTCTTTGTTCTAATAAATAATCTCTACAGGGTCGTGTTTCCCTTTTTCTTGACCAGAATAATTCTGTCACTAATACGAGCATATGTTTCTGTGTACAGGAATCTGTCATGTAATGTACGGTCTACTCTTAGCATCAGCCCACTGCAGTGGATGGAATGAGGTCAAACGTTCCTGAGCTTCCGACACGAAGAAGTCAGTTTTGAGTTGTAGTCTCAGAAGCGCGTGAGATCGCATTCGAGAAAGTAGTTCTCTAAGCAAAATCACCATTTTATATTGAAGCATTCACTCTATAATTCAATTAGTTAAAATTACTGCGTTTTAATAAACCACAAATATAAATTCGATGCCTTTTTCAATTCAGAAGAAGATTTTGGCATCCAGAACGACTTAAAAATTAACTTTAAATTAACATATAACCTTTAACTAATCTCATTATCTAAAATAAAATAAAAGACTTGTATATTTATATTTTTATTTCATAACGATTGTGGTTGAATTAAGTTAAATATAAGGTTTTTTTTTAAATTGTAATTCAGGAAGTTATCCCTCTCGTAAAACACAGACAATTCCAGAATTTATGCAATTTTCCAGTCTTATCAGTCAAATAATATCATCTTGAAGAAATATAAAGCGATAAAGAATTTTTTATTGTAACGACTTTGATAAATTTTTATTTGACCTCAAATAATACCCCCTATAATACTAGTATATGTTTGTCGCAGATATACAAACTGTTTATTTTTTTCGGATAACAAGGTTTTCTTTAAAGAAATTTTTTATTATTTCAACAATTAGTGGTCTAGTCAACTAATTTAACACGTGTAAAATTTTCTATGATACGACTTTTATCTACACATTTTTCTCCAAAAAAAATTATTTCAAAGATTTGTAAATTACTTTTAAGAAAATAAGCTTTTAAGAAGTCTCCACATGATTTTTGCTTTTGCAACTTTACCTGTCTTTAAAGTAAGTTAAGCTTTGATTTTGAATATCGAAATTGCGTACTTTGTTGAATCACTGAATGCACCAAGGGATCGTTCGCATATTACGTAAGGATGTTTTTTTTTGTTTATATCGTTTTTTTTATTTTTCATTTGACGGCAACTTTATTCTCATCTTTATAAAAACAGCCTTACGTAATATGTGAACGATCCCTAACGCGATTTGCGCGATTTACATGATTTACATCTAATTTTTTTTCATATTTTATCAAACAGAGAAAAATACGAGAACCTTTTTAATGAAATCCATGCATATCTTGTTATTGCGTTCGGAAGTTTAAATGAAAAAAACCATAGTAATCTACATAGTTATGCGTCAATTATCAGCCGATGAAGCTTAGATTTTTTAAATATCAATTTGTGAAGAGTCACAACAAAAATTTGATTATTCGAGCCACATTTTTGCATTAAAAATGAATTGAACTCCCCTCCTGAATCGAGTTTCATTAATTTCATTTTGTAAACAAATAGAGTACAAAGGATATCGTTTGGTTTTAGGAAACTTGTTTATTTATTGCCGTAACATGTATTTATTCGTACATGCTGTGAAATTAAATTGACGTCAAAATTACATAACGGCGAGTGCGTGCACATCTTTCTTCCGCCCACCTTACAGATTCTTAATAGCGATCTAAATGAAGCTAAGTTTTCGAATTCTGGGAAAAAGTGACCACGATTCGGTGAGTCTACTCTAAACATGAATGATTATGAAAGTTTCATACTTACAATGAAGATAATGATAAATTTTTCGTGATACAAAGGCTATAATAACAAAAATGTTTTGACCTAAGTGAAAGTAGAGTATCACATTTCCCCGAAACACGCACACAGTGCATGGTGGGCGAGGAATTTGTAAAAAAAATTGTGGACAGATTATTATTTAGATTGTGAAGTGCACTACACAATTGAATAAATACGTTGCAATGCGTAATTCCGCGAGTAGCATTAAAGATTTCGAACAACCTTCAAAACGGCGTGTGAATGCAGTTTTTAATGTTAATTATGTTGAAACTGCATCTAAAACAGGTCCGTTTTGAATTATAATTTTGTTTGCTCACGTGCAACAACGTTAACACCACACTAGCGGGGACTAAATAAACATTCATCAATTTTACAGTATCAATGTCTCTCTCATTTTCCTCTCCTCTCCCTGACTTCAATTAGTTCGTACCTTCATTTTCTCACACATTCTATAATTCTAGGAAAAGCAGAAGAGACACGTGTAAAAATGTTTAAGGACGCATGCGTGTTTGACGTTGAGCATATGCAAACAAGAGAATTAAGTTTACCAATTGCACAAATGCTCATATTACATAAAATCATATTTAAATTATATATAATTCATTATTTATATGGCACAATTTGTTGAGTACCTTTCTCAGGCTGACTAGAATTCTTATCCACACTGTAAGAAATTACTGTTGAAAACTCTTAATAAAAGTATTGAAAGCTTATTTCTGAAACGTAAGGTAACGTTACAATATATGATGTATTGGAATTTCACAATATCTCGTGGAGTTCGCACTCCGGTGACTCCACGAATTGCAACAATTGCAATACAATCATGTATTGCAGTTTTACCATTTTAATACCTTTCTTGCAATTTTACCTTAAGCTTGTATTGCAGAAGTGTTGTAGAATTCCAAACATTTCTAACAGTGCAGTTGTGGAAGATAAGATTTAAAAAATAAAGCATATTAGTGGAAAGTCATTGGCAGCTGCATTTGTTTTTAAAAATAAGCAACTCAGATTTTAAAATTAAAGTGACAGAAATATAAATTATTTTATGAAAAAAAGAAGCGATTATTCTCCACAAATAATGAAAAGAAAGTGTACTTTAATCTGAACTATGTAGAGAATTATGTGACTCATCAGTCTTGTTGCATTGTATGAAGATTTGTTGTTTACTTCTTTCAATGCAGAGTGGAGATCAAAATTAAGCGGATTAGTAAAATAACTAGGAAATCTGGACGATGCTGTTTGATTTTTGAAAGTTTCAAAAATTGTTTGGTCGAAAATATATCCATACAATTATTTCATATTCAACCCCATAACAAACACTGAATATCAATTATAACACTTTCTAGTAAAAAAAACTCTTTACATCCAGAAATTCTAACGTGTTATGTTTTTAATGATGATAATTAGTGATGCAATGATACTTAAGAAAATATTTTGTAAGCAGTGAAAAGTTATTTTGTACATTTCAAAAGAGAATATCGTCTGAAAGATGTATTTCAAATCTTATATCTCCGCTTATATGAAAATGAGTTTAATTTTTTATAAATAACTTACATAAAAGTTGGTGACGAGGGTAATAAGGATGATCAAGATGATAAGTTATAGCATGTCTCGACAAGATGATGACGGTTTACGGGATGAGCAGTTAATTAGGACCGTAAATTGTAGAAAGAGGTATCGAAATTCCGTACAACTTGTTATTCAATTTGATATAACTGCAAAAATATTTACCGTATTTACGTAATTAATACGGATTTATCGGCCTACATTTCGATAACTTGTTTAAAGTAAATTTCAATCAAAGAATAGATTTAAAACGAGGATGGAACGCCTGCAAATGGAATAGTTCTCTTCAAATGGCTTTAGTTCCGAGGTCTGTTTGATCTATTCTGTAGATCTTCTTTGTGTTGATCTTGAAATCGTTGGTATGTTCTCCAATTTTTAGATCTTCATAAGGTACGGTATTCCGGCAACAACTGCAACACCGGAGAATCGGAAATTTATTTTTCAAAGCACCCGAATCGAAATTTTTGTCCTATTTTGAACCTGCTAATCTCTATTAATATCTGTTTTGGTCCTGCGTCGCATTTTTCTTCCTATTTTGGACATTATGCGTCCTGCTCAAGCCCTAACTTATATCTTTCTAAACTCCGCAAAAAAATTGAATATTTTTAACGTCCTTTTTTGGTCCTGGTACGTTATACTTATTTTGGTTTAGGTCGCTGCCTGTCAGTATCCGGTATACCTGAACGGTTTTCAAACCTTAAGTTGAGGGTGAAAATAAGTCATGGCAATGACTTATTTATTTGTTTATGATACTGATGGACAATTCAAACTGCAATCTGTATACTTCAGGTCAGTTATCTTCGTCCTTTTCTAGAGAACAGTTCTTCATCTATAAGTGAGTTGTGAGTAAAGTGTTTACAAGAAGCCTTCAGTTTTTGAGTTTACAGCGTCTTTCAGTGAAAGTACACAGTTAAAATTTGCATTCAAATTTTAAGGTGAGTCAATTAAGTAAATTTTTTGTTAATAAATTTTTATAGCTGTTTTCTAAAAAGTTTCTTTTTCCAGATCGTTCAGGATGCTTTTAAAAATCAATCCTCTTCATGGAAATAAAAGAGGACGAAAATGGAAATATTATTGAGCTGAATAAACCACTCCAGTTGTGAAACTCGTGCACAAAATAATTAAATTTCAGCTATTTGCCTAAATGTTTCTTTTAAACAATTACTTAACTAATTTATTGTGATTATGGTAAATATTTCTATCTAAAATATAATAATGTGAGAAAATAATCATATAGTATATTTCAGAAAACCCAATATAAACGGTCACTGTTGTAGTTTGGAGTTCGTCTTTTGCCGTTGTTATACTTAAACTAGAAGTCATATTTTGTTCATTCAAATGAAATACTCGTCCCACAACGACGCTCCGACATTGGTCACTGATCAATCTTTCTACGAATTACCCCAGGGAAAGAGCTTCGCAAAGCCATTATACTTCAGGCATCAGTCTTAAAAATGAATACAATTTTACTTGCTCATTTTCTTTATAACGAATAATAATTTTTATTTGCAGTGAAATAATATGCATAAAAAATGAGTGGTAATTGGGGCGCTCATCTGAAATGGATGAAACTTGACTCCCGCCTCTTTACAATAAATAAATAATTATTCTTAAATGCACACAAATATTATATTGCATAGATTAATAATCTCACGCAAAAATAGAAATTTTAATCAATCATATGGCTTTTTGTGATACAAGTAAGTGATGTAATTCATTTCTTCAGTAACTTATTGCAGTTTCAATAAAATTGTTGATTTTAAATCAAACAACTTTGATATAATACGATAGTAGTATGTACATAAAAAATTAACAAATTCCTTATAAATTTCCAATTTGTAGGTATGATTATTGATTTATGTAATATTTTCGTGAATATAAAAATTATTATTCATTGAAAAGATGTGGAAATAAGCTTTCATTTTTTATACATAAATTAATTATTCTATATAGTAAATAAGCCCTATATAGGTCCTTTAGAAACCTATTTAGGTCCTAAAATTGAAGGTTCAAAACAGGAATAGAATTCTGACTCGGGAAGGATCTGGCAGGTCCATAATAGGTTCTCGCCACTATTCTTGCTTTATACGTAAAAGTGCTGAAAGCGGAAATATGTAGGATTTGGAATGACTAATTTAGGACCTTAATCGTATATAAATAAGGTCTGTATAGATCCTTCCTAAAAAAAACTTAAGTCGTACAATAGCAGGTTCAAAATAGGACCAACATTTTGACTCGGGTGGAAAGTGCTCCGCCTCTGTGAAATTGTTTTAATATTTTACCTGTGAAACTTTCTTCCCTAAAATTATTCTTAATCAAAACTTAAATTTGATAAAAATGGGAAGATCCTTTGTTAAAGTATTTTTGAACCTAGATTTTAGTATTTTTTATCTTATTGACGTGATATGTACGAAGTATTTCAATTACATTATTTTTTAAACTCGTTATATAACTTGCAAACTAATTCACTATTCTTCTGGAAACTTGATATATCGAACCTATTTTCTTATAATTCGCACATTAGATTGAATTAAATTCAAAATCAGTCCATTCAGCATTCAGATTGTTTAAGTATTTAGGAAGACAAATGTTTTAAGTTTTTAAATCTGTTTAATGCAATACATTAATTCAATACCAAGTTCTAATAATTACAGCAGCTGATTTTATTCCTCGAAACATTCTCTAGTATTTTGCTTAGTCAGTTTTTGTCAAGATTAAAATAATTTTAAAAACTGCTATTTTAATTAATAGAATCTGTTTAGTTCTCAAATCAAATAATTTTAATGAAAAATTCTCTTAAAACAAGTAACAATTAAACATTTCGTCTACTTTTATTGATGTTATCAATTATAATAAATATGTGGTTATATGAGATTGACTTGCATACATTAAGTACACCTTTCAAAAATTTCAATCTAGTTTGGTGGAACGTAATAGAATTTGGTAAAAATTTTTTTATTTCTTTATGTGGTTAATAAGTTAATTTACTAGAAATTAGAATATTTAAATACTTTCTGCAGGGATAAACCAAAACATTGGTAATTAACAGGCACCATTTCTGGTGGTACGCTTAATGAAAAGAATTTCTTAAACGATCTAATTAAATGTAAATGAGATCACCGAAAAAACCTTTCTGTTAAGGTATGCCATTAAAAATGAATTCTTTCACTTAAAAATGACCCCATATTTTTCTTGGTTCAAAAATAAATGTTTAGACGTGGCATAGGGCCATTTTACAAAAAAAGTACTTTCTACTATTATGGAATTTTTGGTAAGGCACATAAGAAGATTTCCAGCACGTCCAAGAATAGAATTACGAACAATTCCGTAATTCCAGTTAGTCTTACGAAAAATGTCTTAATATATACAGTTCCTTAAGAGACATTTATATTTTTGCGAAACATTATTAAAATATTTTTCTCCAAAGAATAAAACTTTTTTTTAAATATTTCTTAACATAATATGATTTTCGAAATTATATCCCGAGTTGTCAGAAAAACAGTGAACTATTATACCAAGTTTATCAAATAATTCAACTGAAGATCTCTTTGCAGTTTTTGTGTTTCCTATTTACCAAGTTACAATCAAGCCGCGGTTATTGAATTTGAATCGAGCCAAGGTGATATTTACCGCTTCCAAAAAATCCTTTCTTGCCTTTCTTTGAAGCATCGGCCCGTGCCCTTTTCGCATCGTCCTTGGAAGATGTCGACTTTTTGATGTCCTTTGGTGAAAGCTTGTTTATCGGTTTGAGGGCCGGTGGTGCGATCGGAGTTGGCCTGATGGGTTTGCTTTCCCGCAACTTATTCTTTGGAATCGGGCTGACCTTGGCGACCTTGGTGCCACCTTTGACCTTGGCGGGACAGCACTGGTAAGACTCATAGGAGGGAATCTTGGGTTTCGCGCTTTTTGCTCCCATCCCGATGTAGAAACAGCCGTCGCCTGCAGTAAGCAAATACACGAATCAGACAAGAAGAATTTAAATGTCAAAAATTGGCTTTTCCACTATGCCGAAATTAACGGTATTTAAAAAAACAAACAGATAGTAACGGTAATGGGAAAAACAAAAAAAAGATAAAGGCGAAAAAGTCACAGTTAAAGACTAAGAAAGAAAAAGGAAATTAACATGAAACGTTAGTTATGAGACCTTTGATTGAAGCGCAGAGACGAATCACTACAACCCCAATGCACAGCAAAAGCCAAACGTGCAAGTTTAGAAACAATACTTTCAGCGAGTCGATGACTCTTTGGCAATAGTAGAGAAAAAAATTCAAATAACTGTGAAAAATATGGAAAGGTTATATGAAAGTCGTCTTTCATCGTCCTTAATATACAAGACAACATTCATTTTTTTCTTTTTTAATTTGCCTCCAATCTTTCATGACTTTCACACCGTGAAAATTAACTCGCTGCAGGCGACGGCTATTGCAGGGAACGATCGGCTCGCTTGAAAATATCGTCCAACGTTATAAAAATGCAGAAGAATCTAAATAGCGCAAGTTTCCCGATGAACCTTATGTACTCACAGTTTTTATTTATAAAAATGGAAATTTGAGGAATCTAGAGCGATCCATCATGTAAGGTAAGGGTTTATTCGAGAAAATTGGGTTGTCATGCACCATGTAAGATTGATAAGGAATTTAAAAAAGTTTAGGAAGGTGGATGAAATATGGGAGAAAAAGACAATTTAGAAAGAAGAAAATATAATTCGTATGAAAGGAGGTGTATGAAGAAGGGGACAAACGATTCCGTGCAGATAATTTTTTGTTCTAGCTCGACCGTGACCGTTGGGTGAGTAGATGCATGAATAATCCTAATTTTTGATGAGAGGAAGGATCTGTAAACTACATTTTTCATAGCTAGTTCAAGCCTATTTACACTGTCCACTTGCAACGAAAATCAAAGAACTGATATTCCATTATTAAACTCTTGCTTTAAGAGAAAGCCTACTACTTATATATTTCGATCTCACGTGACTGTCACTTCACCTACTAAAGCGCTCTTGCGTCTTTACCTGCATGGAGCTGTTTTTTTAAAGCACTCTTAATAAGATGATCATCATTTTCTGCTTTATCTTGATCACTTTCGTCAACTTCGTTAGAACCAGCAACATCATCATCATCATCATCATCATCATCATCATCATCATCATCATCATCATCAACTTCCTTATCATCCTCGTCATCTTCTTTCTTATTGTCGGCATCATCATCATCATCATCGTCCTCAGTATCATTATCCTCCTCATCAGAATCATTCTCTTCTGTATTATCATTATCCGATTCCTCATCATCTGTTTGATCATCATCTTCATCATCATCATCATTATCACTTTCGTCATTATCACTAACGTCCTCATCATCATTCTCATCTTCATCATTGTCACTCTCTTCATCAGAGTTATTGTCACCTTCGGAGTTTTTATCCGAGTCATTCTCGTCACTGTCGTCGTCATTCGTATCATCATCGTCTTTATCGTTACCTGTGTGTGAAGATTATCAGCGGTCATGTAACAATAGCGCGTCCAAATTTGTAAAATGTCTACTTATCTTTCAGTCGATAAAATTACATACGTATTAAAAACTTTAAGCAGAAAATGAGATAAGAAATGCACAGATTTGTCCCCTGAGCTACTAATAAAAAATGTACAACTGAACCAAGATCATTTTCTTGCATGCTGCCTTAGATAAGACCCTGATTTGTAAAAAAGAAGTCATTGGTTAAGGGAACTGAATACAGGCACATATCGTTAACCACTGAGAAACTAAACATGAGTTAAAAGTTTTTTAGCCATTTCTGGAATTTTAAATCACCGATAACAAGAGTTTAAATATACGCGCAAGATTTGGAAAGAGTAGAGTAACGTAAAATAAGATAGTTGGATATAGGAAACAGGATACATGAACAAGAAGTAGACAAGATGAAGTTAAACACCTTGAGGTTTAAGGTTATCGAAAGCATAAGCCGCATTATTTCGAGAATGAGGAATATAAAAGACCACGTTGACTCTTTAGATTTACAAGCATGCGATCTCGCGAATAGTGTTTTAAATCTAGTTTTTAGAATGTGTAGTCTAAATGCCTGCCGAAAAGTTTTAAGTTAAATTAAGTTTAAAAAGAATTTAAAAAGGTAGTTTACGCAAAAAAGTATCAAGCAGCAAAGCTACTTTGCAGAAAGCTGTTTTAGAGTAAATTATTATATGATTTTCTTTAGCAATACGCAGTCTTTCTCAATACAATCACGGAGAACGCGGAAGAGGTAGAATAATAGGGGTAATCACGACTGCATGTGTGTTGTACTTGTAATCCGGTGGGATTGTCACGACTGAGACTAGCGTCACAAAGAACAGTATGCCAGTAATAATAATCATCATCCTAAATGTTTTCTTACTTTTCTGTTCGATTAGCCATTCCAGAACTTCGTCTTCTTTTTTAAGATTACCTACAAAAGTCACACACACGGATGAACAATACATTATTCTATCGGATTAGGTAAATTAAGAATCAGTCAAGTTATTTTTTTTAATGAGAATGGAGTAGATGTCAGTGTAAATTCAACTGATTAATGAAAAGCAATAAAAAAAATTCGCTATTAAAATATTGATTTTGCAAGAAAAAAATCTTTTAGAAGCTGGCACTTTCCATTCTTGCGACTCCATCCTCTTCAAAAGATTTTAATAACTTTAATAACTTCAAATAACTTTTTTTTAAAGTAAGGTTCTACATTATAATAAAAAATGTTAGGATATTATTCTCTAAATAAACTATCTCTTACAAAAGGACCTTTGGTAGAAATATTACATAAATATTGGAACAAATAGGAAATAGTTTTGTAACATTGATTGAAAAGTTCGATTCCTTCCGATAACATAGCTTAAACATTCTCACTTGTTCTTTAAAAAATATTAAGACATCTGAATTTGTTTGAAAACCTCTAATTAGTTAACTAGAAGTATCATTTTACTCTTACAGATCAGCTCAAGTGAATTATAGTAGCAAATGTTGTTCCTTGTAGAAGTATCCTTTATATTTTTTAATTCACTACGTATAATGATTATTGCGTACAAAATACACTGGTGATATTGAATAAAAGTTGCAGTTCTTGTGATATTTTTATGACTCCTGAATTTAAGAAAACGAATCACTCATCAAATCCAGAAAAAAATCTTTCCTCTGTGCCTTCCACTTCAGTTACCAGGGCCAGGTTTGACGCGAAAATTTAGAATCCAGGATACACATATTTCAACCATGATTATAATTCGGTCGAAATTAATAACGACTTCAATCATTTAAGCAATGGACGCCCCTTCTGACCATGACCGGGCGCAATTCCTTACGGTGTCTGTAAATAACCACCTTTTACTACTTAAGATCAAAGAGCATCGATGCGTCCAGGTATTTCCCCCCTTTCGGAAAAGTTCTTGGTAGGCTGAGTGTGGGTATTACTGCGAAAAAGAAACTCAATACGACTTTTAAAGTTAAAAAACAAGTGTTTGAATGAGAAATTCGTTACGCATTAATTCGTGAAGCAATATTTGGTATTTAATTAATAGAATTCAGTTGTTAAACCCTGAAAAGAAATAAGATTTACGTAAAAAGTGCGAATCTGAACAAAATGTTACATGTAGGTATTACTGCGGAATTGCATGGATTACTACGTGCCAATTACTGCGGTGATCCAATTACTGGGCTTGCAATACTGCGATTTTATTTTAAATGAAGTTACAAATAATTTAGAAAATTCAAACCATGTCATTCATGTAAATTATAAAAGAGAGACATGCCTTAGATATACTAACTTGAACGCTTTTAAGTAATTGAGAGCTTTGCAGCCATTTCATATCCAGCGGACTAGACTAGATCGGTTTCCTTTACAGTTCTTAGTACTGTTGCATGCCTAGGCTTCTTGTCTCCATAATTATTGTATTTTTTTGCTTTTATAGTTGACTCAGGAAGTTTGTATTTCCTAGACATTTCAGCAATTGATTGCCCTCTCCGAACCGCCTCTTATGCGTGCAACAAATCTTCTTTTGATTGCTGAAGTCTCACATTCTTATTTTTACAGGTTTCTTGCACTTTTTTGGAATAAATTTCTTTCACCGACAGACATTATCACTGGCATCTAAGTAAGGCTAGTTCTGAGTTTATGATATAGCGCCTGGAAAACCGCAGTTATAAATTCAGCAAGGCAAATCGTATACCAATTACTGCTTTGGTGAAAAATATCTAGAAATACGTATTTTTTTAGCATGCATTTTGATTAAAATTAATTATTATTTTTTTTAAATTATTGAAATAAATATCCGATCATTGATGTTAACTATGGATAAATCACATAATAATTGTCCGAATTTCTTTAAAGCATTATATACATTTAGAATATTCTAAATCATTATGTATATTGAAAACCGCAGTAAATTGGGCATTCGCAGTAAGACCCAAACTTACCCTACTGTTCATTAGTCCAGGAGCCTCTCCAGCGTCCACGTTCAGTGTGCTTGAGGCACTTCTTTATTATAATTAATTTCTCTATTTAAGGTTATAGCTAAATGGGTAATATTCTTACTAATATTAGACGCAATAACTTACAATGATAGCTCCGACTTCCATTAAGAGTTTCAATTGGGATTTTCAAATCGTTTTCGTAAATTCAAGAGTTTCAAATGCCCCGAAGCAAACAGGAATTGACGACCTGTAGTATGAGCTTTGTGAAGAAAAATATTATTTATAGTCTCTGATTTTGACTTGTAAAGAAGCATTATTTTACAAAGATTTGTATGCAAAGTATGCAACCCAGCATACACGCTCATAAGAATAGCATTGACGTGTAAGACGGGTTGCATACTTTTTGGTCAGCCCTGGTGTGTCCACCCTGTATATTTAAAGGATTATTTAAATATTCATTTTCCATTCAGGACCGGATATCTAGTCTAATGTTCAAAATTCACTAAACCGATGAAGTATTATAATACTTACTTTAATTCCCTTTCTTTTAAGAGTGGCATCAAACATGTCATATCCCAATAATTTAAAAAAAAGGTTCTTGCAGTAATGTTAATATTTCTACCAACAGGTTTTTCTATTTACATTCTCTTTTTTAAAGAAACATAATAGCTGTATACCAAAAAGTTAAATCTAAAACTATGATAACCTCGTAAACAAAAAAGGGGAGAAAGGCTCAAATTCTCTTACCGTCGTACATGATGGGGACACCCGTCTCATAGTACACTAGAGCCGGGAACGAGAAGATACCGATCTCCGCAGCCAGCTTGGCATCTTTCGACTTGACGAACTGAATACCATGTTTATCCGTGTCGTCGTCTATGGTCTCGAGCTCCTCCAGGATCTCGGGGCAAGACTCGCACTTGTCATCGTCTAATAAAAAGATGCGTCACTCGCATTAAACTATCAGACTCTAAATTTAAAAAGAATTTAAAAAGGTAGTTTACGCAAAAAAGTATCAAGCAGAAAAGCTACTTTGCATAAAGCCCTTTTAGAGCAAATATAATGTATTCATATCGGCGATACGCAACAATATGAAAAGGATAGGCGCTTATCGGGCGGGGACAAAAAGACTGTTAAGAGTGTGCACGCGCTCTTACAGAAAAACACAGCAAGGTGCTCGACATCGTTGATAAGGACTTGCAATGTCTTCCGGTCCACGTTCTCGATGACGTCAGGGGTGGAGGTGCGCAGATCCAGTACCCAATCTAAAATTGCTTCCTCGTGCATCATATCTCCAGCGTAAATTTGCCGAAACTTGTGTCTGTAGAATGCCAAAGCTGGAAGGCTCGGTAGATCATATTCCTTTTCTATGCCTTCATCAGATATCTTCACAAAGTCGATGTCTTTCTCCTCACATTCGTCATCAATGTTTTCCAGTTCTTGCAGGATCTTCTGACTTTTTTTATCACCTTCCTTATCTGGAATGAATAACAAATCTCGTAACAATTATAAACATTAAACGTACATGAATTTCATTTTACAATACTTTTGTAGATATTAACTTACAAAAGAATACGACGACATATTCATTTTCATCAAGTATGTTCTCCAACATTCGGCTGTTTACTTCTTCAATCTTTCCCGGAATCTCGAGGGTGTTTTCGTCAGTGAGCCAAGAAAGAACTTCATCCTCGTCTTCAATGTCCCCCTTGTATATCAGAGGTTCCTTGTTTCTAAAGAAAGCCAGTGTTGGGAAGGACTTAATACCATGTTTCTTGGCCAATCCCGTGTCTTCTGTTGTCACAAACACAATACCAGTTTCGTCTAGTTCATCATCAATATTTTCCAATTCCTTCAGTACTTTGTCACACTCATCTCCATCGTCGCAATCACCACCTGATTAGGAATATGAAATATTCTGTATATTTTAAGCGTATACATATATGTGGCAGTTCTATTAGATGTTGAAAAGTCTACTTCAATGTAAAGCAGTGGTAAAAGCTACTTACTGAAGAAAACAACGACGTATTCATGTTCGTCAATGAGGTCAGTTAAAATTTCGTCAGTGACTTCTTCAATTGTCGCTGTTTCCTTTTGCTCGATCAGCCATTTGAGGACCTCATCTTCATTTAGAAGGTCACCTTCGTAGATTGCTGGAATTTTAGCCTCGAAATAAACCAGTGTTGGTAAGTGATCAATACCATATTCCTTGGCTTCTGCATCGTTGTCTAACCGGATGATGACTATACCAGCTTTTTCGAGTTCGTCGTCTATGTTTTCCAATTCGTTCAATATCCTCATATCTTGCTTGTCATCTTTGTCATCTGAAATATAGTGCAAATATGAAAAGAACAATGAGCATTTATCTCAATAATTGTGAATTTCCAGAGTGAGAGTTTCCAAACTCACAGAAAAGTACAGCTAGATAGGGAGTAGTTTCGATAAGTTTCTCCATCATTTCGTCAGTCACTTCTGGAATCTCGCTGTGTTTCTTTTGATGAAGGAGCCATCCGAGGAGCTGATCTTCATTCATTAGATCCCCTGAAGAAGAATTTGTAGCAAAAATTGTATTTTCAGTTCATTCTTTGTATATTTCAGACTTAATCAATAGTTTTATATCAACTTTACCTTCATAAACGTGAGGTATCCTTTTTTCGAAAAATACTAGGGTAGGTAATTCGTCAATTCCGTATTCTTTCGCTTCTTCGTCATCGTCTATTTTGACAAATGCTATATTATGTTGGTCGCAATCATCGTCTATATTTTCAAGTTCAGATAGAACCTTTTGACTCTTCTTCTGATCCTTATCGTCTGTATTAGTGAATTATTTCTTAGTATTAATTACCTTATTTATTTTATTAAGTTTCATTTGTTACTCACAGAAAAGTACAGCAACATGCGGCATTTTTTCGATTACCATATCGAGCATTTCATCAGTAAGGTCCTCAATTTGGTCGCTCTTTTGCTGGTGTTCAAGCCATTTTAATACTTTTTCTTCTTCCTCCAAATTTCCTTCGTACAATGTTGGGATTCCTTTTTCAAAATACAGTAAACTAGGAACTTTTTCTATGCCATATTCCTTCGCTTCTTCGGGGTTATCAATTTTTACGAAAATTACACCAAGTTGATCACACTCATCATCAATGTTCTCAAGCTCGCTAAGCACTCTTTGAGACTTGCGGTCATTGTTGTCGTCTATACCAAAAAATATGTTTAAAATACATTCAGTTCTGAAAATAAAAAAAAAAAAAAGAAATCAGAATTTAACAAGTTACTCACAAAAAAGAACTGCTAAAGTTTTTCCTTCTTTGACCAATCGGTCCAGCATCTCGTCAGTGACGTCTTCAATTTCGTCCTTTTCCAATTGCGATAACAGCCACTCAAGAATCTCGTCTTCGTTCTCAATATCGCCTGTAAATAAATACATATATTATCAATTTATATTTTTTTAAATACTGAGTCAAAATCCAATATATTTTTAACTTCATTTAAAAAGCACATACCATCATAAACATTAGGAATTTGTTTCTCAAAGTAGACAATGGCAGGAACGGAGTCAATTCCAAATTCCTTAGCGGCCCTGTCATCATCAATTTTAACGAATTGAATCCCGTGCTTATCGCAATCATCATCAATCTTCTCGAGTTCGTGCAGTACTTGCATAGAATCCTCATCTCCATGGTCATCTGTATTACAAAGAAAGTAAAACAAATTCAAAATGATCAAGATCGGAAAATTAAAAAAAACCGTTATAACAAAAGTTTTTTTCGGAAATACATGAAAAAAACCTTGAATACGAACAGAAGAGTACAACTAGATTGTCGATGTTGCCAATGAGTGTATTGAGCGTTTTGGCAGTCACATCTTCAATAACATCTTCCTCGTCTCCCGTGCTTTTATTTGCCACTAGCCACTCCAGAACGTCTTCTTCTCGACTTAACTCGTCTAGAAAAAGAACAATATTTCTAAGCAAATGTAATCCAAAATAAAAATGATTATTTGTTTCCATTGCGAAATTGTAAAAAGTGAAAGGATTTTGTCAACTCCAAAGCAGAAAAAAATAAATGAAGGAATATAAAGAAATGCAGAAATTGAGAAATATTAAGAAATCAAAGCTCTTACGTTCATATACGATGGGTATCTGATGTCTGTAGTAGACCAAAACAGGTAGTGGTCCGAGATTATACTCCTCGGCGAGTCGTTCGTCAGCGATCTTGACGAATCCGATACCCAGCTGATCGGCCTCGTCGTCTATATTCTCGAGTTCTTGAAGGGCCTTTGCACACTTTTTGCAATCCGGTTTGTCTGTCCCATTTTGAACCAAGATACAAAATTATCGCAGGTGATTCATATATCTCTTTTTTATAAACAAAAATCATCGCTCAAAGTTAAAAAACGTGCTGAACTTGGGGCTAAACTAATCTGCACGGATTTCTAACGTATGGTATTTCCAGTTATATTACGCATTCTATGTGCACATATTCATGACTTGTTAAACAGGCCAAGATATCTTGTTACATCATGGTCGAGAAATATGATGAAGCAGTTACGAAGCAAGCCTCTGTTTATGGTTATATTATTTAAGGACGCCAATGCAAGATACTGATCAGTTATATTTGTATGAAAAAATCTCCTATATTTCCTTCAAGGTTTTGCATGTGCAAAAATTAATAACCAAAAAACGTGGATTAAAAGAACAGGATTTATCCAATTTTTACATTTAATGTCCTTATGCAGCATATCATTCTTATAATTATCGACAACATTTTTAAGTGTTTTAGATTACAACAATATAGAATTTTATCATTTTTGTAAACCTTGAAGGGTAGAGTTTTTTACGTCAATAGGCTAATTTTTCATTGTTATTATTCATGCAAAATTTAATGAAAAAACAAATAATACTAATTGAATGCATTTCCAGCAAGACAGGCTGTGTATTCACATGTCACAGTATGATTTACAGACAAAGAATACGCATGATGTTTTTCAAAGGAGTTCAGATAATACGTATTTCACTGATTGTATGATAACAGTTTTAAGACAATATATTTGTAAAAAATGTGAAGTTTTTTTTCAGTAAAAGAAATCAAATTATTTCTCCTTGCAGATGCGAGCACAAAATAAACTTTTTATCGAATATATTTAGCATATACGTATAACAATTTGAATGAATTCGTCCTAAATGTGCATTGTTAACGAAATTCATAAAATTAGGAATCACATGAATTAAAGCTTTCTCAGCACCAGCTTTTATTAGTAACTATACCAGAAAGCTTGTATAATACGTAACAATGCAATCTCTGGAGAAACATATGCTTTAACAAATAACTCGTTAAAACATCCCACTGGAAAGGAAATGCAATTTCTACAAAATTAAAAACTAAATATTGATACGTTTATTAGGTAATCTGTTAATTCAACACACATGTAAATAGCATATGTTAAGACAACATAAGTTCACTTGACACTAAATAAATAAATTCACAATACAATATCTGCTCTTTCACGTTCAATTATTTATGCCACACTTGCATTTTCAAAAGTAAGCGTACAAAAAAAGCGTAATACAAATTTTCTTATAGACAAAGACAGATGAAAAATGAAAGGTGATATATGTTCGACATGATAATTTTTTATACTAGAACACGGATTTAAACAAGAGGGATACAAATGCATTATATAATTATATAATGATTTAAAATTTTGGGAAGACTCGTTGAATTCACAGAAAAGATCTGGGAATTTACGTAAAAGTATACTTACTGGAACCAGCTCCTGTGCATCGCTCCGTATCAGGACCTGGTCACATTGACACACACAAAAATAGTTCACATGTATGTATTATTTACAAGTATTTTGTGTAATAATGCATATTTTTTTAGGAAATAAAAAGGGATTGTGACAATATTGAGTAATTTTTCACCGACTACCTAAAAGTGATTTAATGAAAATTAATGTGAAGGAAATGGCTGGAACCCTTGTATCGGACAATATTACTCTTTGTACAAAAAGTAATAAATGATATGCATGTTGGTACAAATAGTTATTCAGTAACGCATTACATTGTTATCCACGATTAGTTGAACAATAAATTAAATATACTTTCATGTGCTGAATAGATATCATTCTACTAATAAATAGTGTTTATGATAATACAAACGTACAAATATTACAATATACAATGAATGCACACGATACACAGGTCAGAGTCAAATTCTGTTTTTTTCTGCGTTTAAAAGCTTAGGTAATTGCTATATACATCATACATTTATTTAAAATTATTAATTACTTGCATAATACAGACCTAATTCTAAATATATTTTTCTATGAATGAATAAAAAAAATAATCTTTACAACAACAAAAAAAAACAATAATATTTATTGTAAATGGGGTTACTAGCATTATACTTGAAAACATTTTTCATAATTTCCTGATCAATATTCTGTAATAAATACTTTTTGAATACCTAAATTCATGAGCACTTCAGACATAAAAATAAGATATTATATGAGTTTGAGATTTTAAAGAATTGTTTATGGAAGTGCAAATGAAGCCGGCTTTTATAAGCTTAAAAAAGGGTAAAAAAAGGCACTTACAAAAGAGAACTGCTACGAAATCGGTGTCCTCGACAATCTTTTCAAGGATCTTTGCGTTAACTTCTTCGATGCGGTCAGGTAAATCCATTGCTTCCAAGCTCGTCAAGAACTCCAGAACATTCTCTTCATCCATGAGATCCCCTTAAAATAATATTCAAGTAAAAGGAGGTACTTTCTTTTAATGAAAATAAGAAAACGTGAATTAATTGAGAAAAACTAAGGTACAGTCGCAGTAAGTCGCAGTAGGCCACAATCTTGACCAGTTGCCTCAAATGTCTTAGTATAACGTTTTCTAGGTTACATTATATGTATACTAAATAAATATTTTCTTACACGTTGAACGCTAAAATAATGCTGAATGAATAAATATTTAAAAACTGTAAATAAGTTCACCAAAATATCAGGGACCCTACATAAACGATATATTAAATACAGAATTACAGCTGCTTGATATCTTGCTGCAAAATCCCAAATTCCGATAAACGAAAGTACGCTTGTAATTTAATGTGATTCCCCATTTTCCTAGATTATGTTTCTTGTCTTGCCCAAAATGCTGTTCGTAGCCGCGACAAGGCCACTGCAAAAGATCACAACATTCGGGCTGGAATCCAATAAAATTTGGCTCTATGCCTCCTCAGCTCGATAGACTTTCTGCTTATCATGGTCTGTTCTTCGCATTTCTTCACGTGACTGCTTAGTACCCTTAGTGCTTACCATCCAGTGTGAAAGTGCATTATAACCGGCGACATTCTATGACAGGAGTCTTCAGCGAGGGGAAATTTGGGCATTTTTACTCCTGAGCCACATGTCTCGTTTCCACCACCACGAATCTCTACTCAGCTTTAAAAGTTCAGGGAGGTGTCTGAGTTTAGAAATTTTTTTATTTTTAATAAACGTAATTATGAATCACCACCAAATTCAAATCTATTTAAAGGTTATGCAACTCACATATTAAGAAATTCACACGGAATCTTCTATTTTTTGAACTAATTTAGGATCTGAGAAGGGAAACTAGCTGTTTTTCCGAAACGTAATCGTTTCGATTTTTCAAGAAATTCCTTTTATCTATTATTACTGCAGTGCGATTCATTACTTGAAAATTAATTAATCAATCTTTTTTAATTATAAAATAAATAGTTTACGTATCATTTTGGTCTCAAAATGTAGAGCAAATTCTTTTTCATCGTGAGTTTCATACGTTTATTAAAAATAAAATAGTTTGTAAACTCAGTCACCCGTAAATGACGATGGTAGTAGGTATAACTGCGGTACTGAGTTCCTTTTTTTTGGGACATGAGAGTAAGCACCTCTTCGAACTCTGTAGCTGAGTGGAGCTTCGTGGTGGTAGAAACCGAGACATGTGGCTCGGGAGTAAAAATGCCCAAATTTACCCTCGTGGAAGAGGCCTGTTCTATCTAAACCCATTTTTTTAAATCTAGCAGCTTTTCATAATTTACCTTTAATTAGATGCAAATATTTGTTTAGGAAAGTTAAAAACTAAAGAAATACAAACTCACCTTCGTAAATAATTGGTTCCTTTTCTCTAAAATACGTGAGTGCGGGAAATGTCTTAATGCCATACTGCTTGGCCAATCGTTTGTCGTTGATCTTAACAAAATCAACTCCGAAGGTATCTGTGTCATCGTCAATTTTCTCTAATTCGCCTAGAACTTTATCACATGTTGTACAACTCCTCGCGTCTAAAAAATATAAGAGAAAATCATGCATGATTGTAGTTTGTGTTTGGAATATCAGAATTTATTAACAATAGTGTCTTTAATCTTGGCCAGCAATTAAGACAATGTGAGAATGTTTTGTTTTCTTAGTAAAACGTCTGCTGTTTATTCTTAGCGCATGAAAAAATAGTCAGTTTTTCAGAATTATCAAAAAAATAGTCTTTACTAAAAGTGCACAATTATATATTTTATTTTATACAAAAGTTACTATGATATATTATTACAGTCTCATCAGAGAAGGTATTAGATTGTGTAAAATTTGAGCCCCTCAGTTTTTGCCAAATGTCCACGTTTTGAGACCCCTGAATCCGAAAAACATGTTTTTACGAATGAGTCTGTCTAGCTGTCTATGTGCACAATGACATTTAAACAAATTATTATATTTAGTTTCATTTACTAAAGCTCAAGTCCGTTAGCCAGCCATTTTAAATAAAAATTCAAAAAGTGAGTGCATTTGGAATATTTTTAAGCCCGCTTTCTTTTAATAAAAAAATTCTCTTTTCAAGTGTTCATAGTATTCAAAAATACGAGCAATTTATCCTAATGACTTTTTTTAAACCAAAAATTACCAGAGTTATAGCATTTACAAAATTCCAAAAAAACACCTGAAAATGTACATTTTAAACTAATTAATGCACAATATAAAAAAATGCCATGAAAAGAAAAATATTGCTTTTTGAATTCCCTAAAAGATTATCATAACAACTTTTTGAATTTTCTTGAAAAATCAAACATTCAAATTTCGACAGCATAAAAAAATAATGAAAAATTAAAAATTACATTTTTGCATTAATTGGTTTCACAGTATTTCAAAGATTCACAAATACATAAATGTGTTTTCAAAAAGAATATATAAATATAAGTTTTTGGTTTCGTACCTAAATGAGGTCTGGGAATGGAAAAATGAGACCATATGAACTCCCATCTAACACAACGCTGCTGAAGGTTGGTGCCCTTCCCAGCATAAAACACCAGTTTGAAACTACCCCCCCCCCCCATACCCTCATTTATCAAAGTTTCGTGGGACTGTTGTTGTAATTAGACTCTCCGCCCTAGTCGCTTTGAGAGACTCTTTTAGTGAACTATTATAAGGTGAAGCAATAGGGCACCACAGTTGCAATGTAGAACACGATGCGATAGAAGATTCAATTGACAAAGTTTCTGTGACTGAGTTAGGGATATAATTTAGAAGTTAAAAAACAGTAAGGCTGCTGTGTACACCGTATGTGTAACGTTTACATCACAGAAATAACATTGGAAATGAGAAAATTCAATTTATGAAAAAACGACAGAAGATGCAATAAAATTTTTAATGACAAAAGTTTTTTTAAGAATGCGATTTTTTTTAACGAGACAATGAAACTACGTTTGTTTTAATACAAACACATTCTATGAATTGTAATAATATATATTTGTAGTAATAATATATAATTTCAGGGACAAGCTCGAGTGTGAAGCGCGTGGTACGTGATGAAAATGTGCTCGTTAAAGCCGAAGGAGATTTAACAAAATTGAATTCACAATTACCAAATTACTGTTTTCGATACTTTGACCTTTAGTTTTAAAAAGTCTATGCACAAGTATGGGGAATATACAAAGCCCGATGTTCATTTATTAATCCTAATATAAGCTAACATTTTCCTGAGCTTGCCTTTTACTTCTGAATAAATACTGGAATTTGTATCGTGTGTGTGTGTGTGTGTGTGTGTCTTTGGTTTCTTCTTTGTAATCATCTAGTACCTCTCCTCTCAGTTTTCACACTTCGCACAATAAACTATAAGTCTTTATAATTATAATAGAATATATTTCTTTTTAATATGATGAAAGGGTTTTAATATTTGTGAGAATGAGTTTCAAGCGTTCTAATCTTGACTGGAACTTCCTCTCACCTAAACAGACCTGAGGACAATGGCCTTTTCTCTAGCCTATCCCCTCGAAACTTCTTTCTCATTCGCAATTACACAAAATTGTAAAATTGCCTTCAACGAAAACGACTTGTGTCAGTATCGCTCGGCACGTGCCATGAACATCGAACGAAACTACCACGTGCATCGCGATCTTCGTTCGCCGACCGTTTTACCCACCCCACTCATTCCAAATATATCAACCGGTGAATCTTGGATGCTCTTAATATAGTCTTTAACGCGTTCGTCCTCCGTAGCCATGCCTTACGTAAGTAAGAAGAAACCACCCGCGCGGAATAACATGCTGACTTAATGTTGATTGAATCTTCCACAATTTTAATCAAGTATTTTTCTCTTTCAACCAAATTTATGAATGGTAGAGAAAATTTATTAGAATCAATCCTCGATTCCCAAAGTGCACTTGTATCAAGAATTGAATAATGTGTAATGTTAATCCATAACTGTAATTCTTACATTTTATAACAAGGATTCCATTTATAAATCTTCTGTTCTCTGCATGCTGCAAATTGGCTATCCTTAATTCTGTGTTTAAAATACGATATAGTTTTTTCTTGGTTTTGAAACTGAAATTTTATCATGTTAAATTGCAAGCCTGTATATTATTTACCTAGAAGAAGCAAATATAGCATTTAGAGATGCAGAACCAAGAGTTCTTAACCTTCCCCTCACATGAACTGCTTCAATAACGAATTAGATATTGTTTGAGAATGACATGATTATTCAATTCCAATTTGCATGATATTTGAAGTTTAGCATTTCGCCAGAAATTTCTTTCCTTCTAGATAATTTTGGCGAACGTTTCAGAATCATGTGGCAGTACATTATGTAAACGTAATTGTTAGTAAGCGCGTGACAATCCAATCGGTTAGACATTATATTAACCAATTGATTGAAAAAGATCCACTAATATCTGTTAGTGAAATTAACTTAGTATGAATTGTCAGTGAATATTGCAAACTTCAGAAACTTTGTAAACTTTGTTTCGCATCAGTTCTCAAAGTAGGTAACGAAGCTTACGACACATGCTAAAAATATATAAGAATCGCCTACCAAATATCGTCGCCGCACTACTACAAAAGCCTGGAATGGTATCACATCTGGAACGTGATACGAACATGACAAATGAGGCATGAGAATGTGCGTGGGTAGATTAATAGCTGAACGCAAAAACCAAATTTATCAAGCACAATTTTCGAATGAGAAACACTTATTGTTTGCAAATCGTTTTGCTTAATGTATGACGTGCTTCTGATATATTTTTAGTATCCACGATAAAATTAAAGCATCGACGTCATCTTAAGAAAAACAATTGTTATTTTGTCCACTATGGTATTTACAGAAATTTTAAAAGGACATTTTTCTGTTTTTTTTTTTACCAAAAACATTTCCTTTTTGTAAGAGATGATAACTAACAAGGGAACATTCGTAGGTGTCTCTTACGGTTTTCGTCGTTCTGACATATTTTGTAGTCCTGGAAAAACTAAGCAAGACGTGCTTTTTCTTACTTGCCTAAAATTGTTTTTGGGAGTAAAAACCACGCCCGCAAAGTTTTATACCAAATACCCATTTAATTGTTTCTCATTAAGCAGCGGGATCTTTGACAATGAAGCCAATTGAAAAATGTTCCTCGTAATCAGAGATAAAAAATTTTAATTTCTCAAATTTGTCGAAAATATTTTAGGGGGATGAACAACATTATTTGTCATTACACAAAAAAAGATAAGCAGGCATGATTTTAAACCGAAAAAATCTAGAAAAAATATATAGTACATGCAACAATAAAATAAAGTTTACGTATTGTTGAACTTTCACGAGAAATTCATTTATAAGAAGTAACGAACCTTAAGTGCATTTTATTATAGTCTTGCAAAATAAAGTAAGTTTCACTTACAAAACCGAGCAGAATAATTTTTTCATAAAGAGAGTTAAAAAATGTGAATTTCTCAATTCAGTAAAAAAATTTTATGGGGCAGAACTATCACTAAATAAGTTATGAGTATACAAGAAAATTGCCAAATAGGTGCAAATTGAAGCTATAAGATCTGAAAAAATGTCTTGCACACGATAGTAAAAGAAATGTCACGTGAATGCGCATTTTCCCGAGAAATTACTCTGTAGGGGATTACAAACCTTTAAGTGATTTTATTATGTTTTTGTGAATTAAAGTAATTGCGCGAACATAATCGAAACGAAAAAGTTTCTCACAATAAGAGGTAAAATGTGAATTTCTCAATTCAGTCAATATTTGTATAGGGGTAAAGTAAAGGTATTGATCCTAAATTAATTAATTAATGGAACATTCAAAAACACGGAACTCTATTTTATTATCGCGTGTAACAATTTTTTTTTATACTTGTGAGCTTCAAATTACATCTAATTGGCGATTTTCTTGTATACTCGTAACTTCTTTAGGGGTAGTTTACCCCATACAATTTTTTGAATAAATTGAGAAATTGACATTTTTCAACCCTCTTTGTGAAAAATTTTTCTGTTTGGTTTTGTACGTGAAACTTACTTTATATAATAGGAATATATTAAAATACACTTAAGGGTTGTAACCTATTTTAAATTAATTTTTCATAAAATGCAAAAATATGTAAACTGTGTTTTATTGTCGCATGCAATACATATTTGTTCCAGATTTTTCAGGTTAAAATCATGCCGGATTAGCATTTTTTGTTTGATAAAAAATAATGTTGGGGAAGCTCACTGCCTAAAAAATTTTCTATCAATTTCAGAAAATTACAGTTTTTATCTCTGACTATGAGGAAACTTTTCCAGTTAGTTTCATTGTGAAAGGTACTGCTGCTATATGTGAAACAATTAAATGGGTATTTAGTACTACCCTTTTCGGGGGTGGTTTTTACCCCCTTAAAACCAGTTTTAGTACGTAAGAAAAAATGCGTGTCGATTAGTTTTGCAATTACTACAACATATGTCAGAACAAAGAGAATCGAAGAGAACGAAAATACAGAAATGGTTGAGCGAAGTTTGAACTCTTACGAGCCGAAACGGAACTGTGCAGATTTTTTTTCTAACTCAACCTGATCTTATAATATTTGGTGAATATTTAATCACCTATCAATGATAAATTGATTAGTAATGTATTTTAACAAATTATATTATATTAGTTATTATGTGTTCGCGAAAAATAAATAAGCATTGAATCAAGGAAATATTGGTCTGAATACTGAAGACACTATATTTTCTATTATCAAGAAAGTATTGTATCGTCCATATTCAGACAGAATAATTCAATGCTTATCTTTTATCCGCTTCGTAAAAGTGAGCAATAAATTAAATGGTGGTTTAAAAACCAAATATTAAGTGATAAACTTTATGGTCAATTTGACGTCGAATCGAAAATTCTTCAAAATGCTCTAATTTTAATACATTTTTGCCACATATTTAAACCTATTGATATGAGACTATATAGAAAGCAGTTAGAGAGGTCAAACTGGCAGTGAGAAAAGAATGTTTTATAAACATATACATGTATTTTATAATGCCTTCTTACTACGTTTAAATTAGTATTTGATAATGCCCTACAATACTTAGGAACAAATTTCTTCACTAACAAGATCTCTTGGAATTAATATCTGTATACTGAATATCTTAAGAACATACGAACATGAATTATGTTGCTTATACAAAACTGGTTGTCGGATTATGAATCGAGAAAATTTTCGGCCAACAATCTTCTAATTTTTATGATGATGAGATAACAGAAAATCATTTATGCAGTATTGTCGGCATACTGAATATGCAAGTTTTATAATAACTTAGAGCGGAATTTGAATAACTTTCTTTGTTGCCAAAGAAGCATATTATAAGTGATCCCTGAAATTCTCTTTCCTAAAACTATTCCACACATAGTAGGCGTAGGGTGCGGCAACAACAAAATTTTGATTTCTCAAACAGCGACCTACTTTGATTGAAAGGTTTCTATTTGAATATTATTTATCTTCTTCTTTATTACCTCATTCACACTTGAATATAATTCAGTTTCGAAGGGTTTTACAATATTAACTTGAAACCACTGAATTTAAGAGCATTTTATAAAATAAATTTATCAATACAAAGGTTGCCAAAGGCTCAAATCTTTCATTTTTACATTCTCATAATTTACGATGGAAAGAGTATTAGAATTGTCCGAAATTTGACACCACAGTTTTTGAACAGATCTCTACGTTTCTAGACCTTCTAAATCCAAAAATCAAGTTTTGAAGATGGCGTTTGTGTGTCTGTCTGTCCTTCCGTCCATAAACACGATAACTTTTGAAAAAATAAACGAATTGAATCGATCTTTGGCACAAGTTTTGTAGGCCCTAAAAGAAAGAACGAGTTCACTAACCAGCTATTTTTGATAAAAATTCAAAAAGTGAGCGCATTTTGAAAACTTTTGAGACCATTTTTTTCCGAATTTGAAAATTTTTCGTAAGGATATTTATAGCATTAAAAAAGAGGAACAATTCATTCCAATTTCTTTTTTTGATAAAAAGAAAATTCTCAGAGCTATAGCCTATTCAAAAATTTTTTAATCAATCGAAAACTTAAATTTTTGTTGTCCAAAAAATACTGAATATCGAAAAATTCCATTTCGTGGTCAAACTATGCAGCATACAAAAAAAAATGAATTTACAAAAATTGTGATCCCAAAAAAGATCTACAATTTCGTTAAAAGTCACTTTTTGATAGGACGCGTATTTTTTGATTTATTCGTGAAAAATAACATTGAAAATAAAAAAATAAAATAAAAATTTGTGGAAAATCGACCAAAGTTACCAAAATAGAAAATTGAACAAAACCTGTTTAGAAATGTCCTTCAAAAATCGAGCGCGCAGTGCGAGTGTCGCGATGAGAATTTGTATCTTAAAGCGCAAAGAGCTTTGACAAACATAATCTTTAACTATACTTAATTAAGTAGAAAATTCGGAACATGAAGAGGCACATAAATACTGCGATCTAAAAGAGATCTTTTTGATAAAGTTTTATTAAAATATTCCAAATGCAAAGAATAAATCAGACGCGCGCCCTAGCCGCCCTCAAATAGGCGAGCAAAGCGAGTCGCGCGCGATGTGAATGTGTCTACAAAGCGGGAAGATTTTTGTACTTATATTAATTTATAAATTTAATTAAATAGAAAGTATGACGAAAAATATCGATATTTTCGGGCCATGTTGACGTCACCTATATGACGTCAGAGTTTATGTACACGGCTGTTCAACAATAAGTCTTGCTTTAAAAAACAGAAGAAAATCGTGCTTATTGCCGGTAGTTTTTACCAGTTTATCAAAAAAGTGCAAAAACGTCCTCAGAATTATTTATATGTGTCACAAAAGGTTGACAAAAAAGATTGGTTCAAAATGACGCACCGTGACACCATGACACCAGAAAATGATATCTAACTTCAGTTACATTCGGTTGCAAAGGTCACGTTGGCTCAAGTATTTCTTTTTCTAAAAAATATTGTTATACATAACGCCTCTTAATATAAGTAATATACTGATTTTAATAATTACAGCAGATTTGATTATTTTTATGTAAACATAGTCAAGTGTATCTTATTCAATAAAAAAATCTTTCTTCTTGTAATATAATAATGAGTTACTAAAGAAGCGAAATATCTTTTTATCTGATTTTATGCAACAACCCTATTAGTTACTGATGTTTATTAAAAAAAATCACAATCGAAGCATTTATTCAAAAAATTATTTTACAAACTTAGATTATCTTGAAGGTTTGAGGTTAGAAAACTCCAGGTCTCTATTTACATAAAAATATCAACAAATGTTATGAGTAAAAAAAAAAAAAAAAAAAAATGTTATAAGTATTAGTATCACGCACTTACTTGCTTTAGGAAAATAATATACTTATGACACTATTTTTTGAAAAAAATGCAGTAATACTTATGCTGAAGCGATATTTGCAACGAAATATGACCGAATTTAGAGAGGTATTCTCAGTGTCACGTTGCCATTATTTCACACCACGTTTTTTTTTATAAACCTGATCAATTTTTAGTTTAATGAACTCGAAGGAAGCTTTATTTTATTTTTCTATATTCAAACATTTACACTTTACAAAATTCACTTTAGATAATAATTTTAATGAGTAGCTATTATTTTTTTTGTATGTAACGACATGAAACTTAAATAACGTATAGCGTCATACGCCATATAAGCTAATTAAAACTCAGAAAGGTTTTATTTTAATTATTTCGTTTTAAGCTCTTTAGAATGTTAAATTCTTAAAATTATAAAACTAATCGTGCTTGCACTCTTAGGACTCCAATTCAAAATGTCTAATATTTTAGGCTTCGAGAATAGAAGCAACATAAAGCTGAGAATCATATTCTATCATAAATAATTGAATGATAGTAATGAATAAAAAGAGTAATTGCTTTTATAATTTCACTTTCTTTCATTTTCTACTACATAATTTTAATATCTACACGGAAAAAAATTTGTTGCTGTTGCCGTCCCTGTAGATACAACTGCTGCGTTTAACGTGGGGTAGCTGCTGCTTTCCGTATAGGAGCACGCTATTGTCCGTTTGAGGGATAGTTGCTGCACCTTAGAGAGAAAGCAGGTGCCTCTTAACATTGAGAACGCAGCGCTACCTCCAGTTTGGATAGCATCTGTACCACCGCGCGGGAAAAGTACGATAGGGACACGATTAGCGCGTCGTCTATCGATATAACTAAT
>JAAAKG020137026.1:0-13018 GCA_010014905.2 Druon quercuslanigerum
AAACCCAAGCTTAAACATCTTTTAAATTTTATTTTAAACTTGTAATTTGCAAATGAACAGATGTTTCAAGTTTGATGCTTGGTTAATAAGTTTTTTAGCAAGGCGAATTTTTTTTTCTTACAATCGAATTTTCTAATTTTTCTTTAAAACAACGGAAGATAAAAAAATGTTAAGATAAAAGGCTGCACGTCTAAAAAGCACTACAAAAAATGTCTTCTGATCTTTTGCGATATCTTTAATAATTTACGAGAAAAATTAAACAATTACATTTTGAGGAAAATTTATCTCCCGACCTCAAAAATTGTTTAGCCTGCATGGAGGTGATAAGATGCCTTTTTTTAAATGGTGGAAAATCTTTTTTATTTTTTCCCTCAAAAAAAATTGAAAGTTTCTACTATTAGAAAAAAGGCATTTCATGGGCATTATGCGGGCTAACCCATTTTTGAGGCCGGCAGATTTTTTTCCTAAAAATATAATTTTTGAAATTGTCTTGCAAACTATTCAAGATATCGCAAAAGAACAAGACATTTTTCATATAACTTTCTTAGACGCGCAAAACCTTCATCTTAAGATTTTTTCTATGCGATTTTTTCCAAGAAAAAGTATAGAGAACTCGATTGAAAGAAAAAAGAATTCCCCTGGCTACAAAATTTATGTAGCAAGAACAAAACTTAAAAGATATTTTTGCCGTAAAGCTACAAGTTCTAAAAAATTTGCAAATAATTTAAGGGTAGGTTATTTGCGAAAATCTATTTTAAATTTTTGTATAAAAACTTCTTTAATTTCATTCATTTTAAACATTTTTCAAGTATCTGGCGGATTTTAAAAGAAGACAATGAACGCTATTATAATCAAGAAGAAACTAATAAATATATCACTTACATTAGAAGCTATAGTGGTTTAAAGACAAAATTCGTTTTTTTTTTAAACAGAGTATAAAATTGAAATATGCGTAAATTTTTAGATTTTTTTTGCAAGGCGGCAAAATTTGTATTCCCTAATTTCTTCTACAAAACAACTAATTTCGTCTCCAACTCTCACGCGACGTATTATAGGATACTTTTATGTACAATATTTCACTATAATAATTATATTTATATACTCTAATTAATAAATATGTACTTGACAATATAATTCTTTAATTTGGACAACCAACAAACTTTTTTTTTACAGTGCTTTTCTTGTCGCTGTACAAATAGTAAATTAAACCAGAAGTTTTCTCAGCCGTCATAAGTAAAATTAGGGTGCAACAAAAATAATTAAAGCTAGTTGAATCACAGAAGAGGTCAATTTTCTCAAGGCATAACGTAAAAATAAAAAAGATACAAAATATATACAAAAATCATAAATCTAATTAAGAACTAAGTATTTACAGAGCTTCATATACTCTAAGGCTCGATGGGCTAAGTGGTGGTGATGAGTTTGATGTTCGGAGACAGGATCAGTGGGTACGAAAGATTTAGGAACAGAAAGGTTGTATGGATGAGGGTGGGAAGGATGTGGATATAAATTAGGGGCTAGGTGATAAGGGTGGTAATCATGTAGTGAAAAGTCTGTAGGAGGGCAATGCGAAAAATATCCAAGAGATTCTTTCTTTTCTCTATTTCTGGAGGCACTGCACATAATAAAAATGCAGCGATAAAACTGATGCTTGTTGAAGTCGCTCTTGTCTGTATGGCGCTTCTTGACGAATTCTGAAAAAGAAAAAACAAAACCTTTACTTACAATGTTCTAAACAATGTTTTATTGAAAGTGACAACACTTAAATAACATATAATATTTATATTATAATATAAAAAAATTATCAAAATGGTGTACATTTGTCAAATAACTAATAGAACTATTTGATTTTGATGACGCTAAATTTTGCGAAATACTTTGCGAAATGGAGAAAAAAGTAGACAAAATTGACATGCCCTCTGTGTGTGTTGTAACTGTATTTGTAACAAGCTGCCAGCCAAGCTGTTACCGTCACTCTACACCGTGTGTAGAAAATCAAATAGTCGCCCTTTGAAAACCTGATCGTTCGCGAGAATTCTTCTATGATGTGAGAATTGTCAGTAAATAAAAATTTGCAAACGATTCTGACCGTTCAAATGCTGTGGTCTGTTTCCCGCTAATTTTTATCTTTCGCAAAATTCATATTTGTCGTGAAAAGAATGATTCCTTCAACAAAAGGTACGATTTTTCAACATTTTATTGATCTGAGGATCTCGCAAACCACCGGATATTCGACAAGTTTTCTTTCTTTCATTCCCAAATCCATCGGAATTAATATATCGGATTGAATTGACGAATTGAACGAACACCCTTAATGCCACTAATTATTAATCTAAAATTATAAAAAATACTTACCCTAAGCAACGTCTATTATTTTCTTGGGGATTCTGGTGAATCGTCCCTTTCAAATTTTAGAAAAATTGGAGAAGTCTACTTCTAGCCCCTCAGGAACTGGAGCAATCTCCTGGTCAGTTCCCGGGGCCTATGGAGCCAATTGGCTTTTAAGTATATTTTATCCTCCCTGTTGATCCAAATACCTGAACCTTTCAAATAATATTGATACGTTCTTGGGATCACTTACTTTTTATCCTATTTTTTCTAGCATTTAATCCATACATGGAAAATGCTGGATTCTCTAAAACAAAAAAACATTTTTTTAAATAAATATCAAAAGCTAGAGCTAAATATCTGTTAATTGTTTTCACAGATATAAATGACGTAGCATCGACATACCTTCAAATTCCTCTGCTTCTCTTTATATAATTTTTGCAAGTACTTCATTTCATTTTCCTTGTACTTGATAATATCCAGCTTCACTAGAATGAAAAGTCATTCATTATTATAAAGAGTTTTACCAATAAATTAACTTGAATCGTAGAAACGTTTTCTTATGAAAAAAGAATATGGATCTTACCTTCTGGATGTTCAAACCACTCATCATCTGTAACGTCCATCTTCTCAGCATCGGAAACGTCTTCCGGATCCTTGACAGTATTATTAATGCTTGCGATGCGTTGAGTATAATCATGTGAATTTTCATTGAGATCGAGAATGGAAGAATCATTTTGACTGTCCAACCTTCGGATCTGGCAAGCTTCGTCCCGAAAATTCGCTGATCATCGTTAATGAATTTAAAATGTCATCTTCTCTATTAAACTCAGCTTTTTCTTTAAGCTTTTCATAAGTTTTTCTTTCGGAATTTACCTCTTTTCTTTTATTGAGGGCTGCTGGGCTGTGAAGTTACTTCTCTAGATCAAAAACATGTCCGTTCTTCATCACAACCAGACGTTCTAGATAATCTTTACTATCTGTAAATGAAATAATTTTTAAGATATTTTTCAATGCTATCTTTGGTCTTAAGCGTCTTACAAAGATTACTTGACCACAATTTTCCTATTTCTACCCCCCACCCCCGTGAAACTATATTTATATTACGAACATGCAGCTAATATCAGACCTATACATGTTGCAAGCGGTTTTAAAAGATTTCAAGACATTTCTAGACGCAAAAAAAGCTTAAACGATTTTAAGCATTGTAAAAATATATTGAAATATATAATAAGATTTTTAGTTCTTTCTAAAGTTTTCGAGGGATTTCACAGGCCATTCCAATATGTTTAGGAATTTCCAGAGTTAAAACAGCCTCATCTGCTTGAAAAAAGTTTTAGTGGGAAAGTCGATCAAAAATGAATAAAGAAGTTTTATGGAAAATATTACCTCGATTGATTTAGAGGTTAAAAAAGTATGCTTATCTTACTTCCAGCAGTGTCGGTGCTGACAAGCAGGCAAGATAGTCGGCGCTTGGGTAATCGAGTGTGACTGGCAGCTCGTTAAAGGAAGTTGGTACTAAAAAATGATATTTTCGTATCAATATATATTTTATTTTTCAAAAATGTTAAAATTTGATGGTACCAATTCCTTTAAAAAAAATTATAAATGAGAGAAACTATACTTATTAGGGACATTTTTCATAGTGCATTCTGCTTTGTTTCACAAAAAAAAATGTAAACTTTTTTTGCCTTGAGTTAGCTTTTGTATATTATCCATTTTGAAAAAAGAAAAAATCAGTGCTTTCTTGTGAGTACGTTTGGCTAGAAAAACGCTTTTTTCTGACAATTTTAATAGGCTCTGCAGTTTTTTTAGTGTGCACCATCCAAAGAACAATGAAGCAATAAACACTTTGTTTAAATTTTGTACAATGTGGCATTTCAAGGTCTCACAAGTATAGCTGCATTTACAAAATTTCTTTAAGGTATTTCTACCATAATTTCTTAATATTTTTAAAATGTGAAATATAATATTTTGATAAGAAAACATCATTTTTTTAATACTCAACGAGAGCTGCCAGTTGCACTCGATTGCCCGAGCGCATTCTGTTTTGCCCACGTGCGAGCTTTGACAGCGCTGAAGTAAAATAATCATACTTTTTTAACCGCTGGAACTTTAAGCTTGGTCAAAATTCGGTCGACTAACTAAGCGCTGGAAAGTATCCCTGTCGAATTCTTACAAAGTTATGAAAAAAAATTATCTTTTTTTATGTGAATATCTTAACTTTTAACATGCAGCATTACCTTAAGAAAAGTATAAAGGATAATCGCTGTAAATTTTATTAAGAAATTCTCAAAATTCAGTCACTGAGTGCGAGTTGAAGTCAAAAAAGGAATTAAATTTTGGTTTGGTGACACCATTTTTTCCTATTTATTTCGAAAACTACAAGTACAACCATTTTTCATAGGGAAAAATATGTGGAATGAAATTTCCTATATAAATATATGTTTTTTAAAGTTGCAATTTATAAAAATTTTTACAAGTTCTCAGGGTCCAACAACACGGAGCGCTAGAATTCTATAAACAGTTATTGCACGTAACCCCTCAATTTTAAATTCTTTTAACAATTTTTCTACCCGTGAAAATCATGAAAATTTTTTATCCTTGAATAATCCTTAAGAGGTGCCTATATTGTAATTCACAATACGTTTATAACAAGTACAAGAAGTTGGAAGAAGAAATTGGAAAAAGGGAGGAGGAGCGAGGGTCATCGCCAAATATTGAATTTTTACAAGCATAAACTTTGAACACCATAATGTGAAAATTATTGTTCTTAATCTTTGACACTTAGATCCACCCAAATTTAAAAATCTGATAATTTTACATTAACAGCCCTTTGGGTGACTATTCTGCGGTAAACAATGGAGATAGTGTTTGAGTTTTATCACACAACAAATTAAATTTTTTTTAAAAGTTTGAATATCCTGCCAAAATGTTTTCGAACAAACGATGCACATTGAGAATGATTACAGAAAATGTGTAAATTTACTCAAATTTCGCCTAATTGCAGAAACAAAGAAAAAAAAACTCTTGTCTGCAAACCAATTTCCAATGGAAGAATGGCCTAGGCGTGTAATTATGTATGAAAAGGTTTTTTTTGTTACATAAGAAATTATCGGTTAGTCAAATTGAATTGAAAATTGGGAAAAATCTGCCTACAAGAAAGGAGATTTACAAAGCTAAACCTCTAGGAAAACTCATATAGAGGCAGTAGGTCAGTATAGCAAAGCAGAAGAACAGGACCATTCAACTCTAAATCTGTGGAGTTCTTGTGCGCCCACCTAAATGGTACCGCGAGTGGAATTAAGAGAGAAAATAAAGAGCATTAAAAAAGGCAAAGGTTATAAAGTACGTTATGTAAAATAAAGAAATTTAGGCCCTAATTTTAGCTGCTTGAAATTATCTTCTACTCACAGCCTGGAAAGGAGAGTACAAAATAGAAATTGAGTTGAGGGTTTTAATCTTTTTATGGCTGAAAATCGCCTTACGTGGCTGCTTCGCAGATGTCAACCTGGCAATGAGCTCGCTCATCTTTATAAAACACACAAGTTATATATATATAAAACACAAATGCCGAAAGATACATAATATGAAAATGATATCAAATATAGACAGTTCATGAATATAATAGATAGTAATTGTTACAATTCTTGAACAGGGTCTAAGATTATATTCAAAAATGATATCAATAAAAAATTATATTTAAAAAAAGATATATTTTTTTAAACTGACCTACATTACGGGACTTTAATACGGATAGACTTTGCAATGAAAATTTTTTTTTGTTTCGAACCAAAAAATCATAAGAGGCTTATTAATCGGGCCTAATGTTTGAAAAATGAATTTAAAATGATTTTAATTTAAATTTTTTAAATCAAATTTCCACAATACCAAACAGAACTTTTCAATCAAAAAATCAATACTTCTTTGCGTTCAACTCGCCAGACCTTTGCCGAGAATTAATATTTGTCCTCGAGGATTTTATGTAACATTCTTCACCATATTCTACGACTGTGAGAGTGTTAACGAAGTTTAAAAAACATTTAAGGGCCTCGTTGTTGATATTTTTAAATACTTTCTTCGAAATCTCAGATGCATACATACAAACGAGAAAGTTGTGTGAGGAAGTGTCGCCTTTTGAAAATTTTCAGTAAGAGAAATTTTCCTTAGGGATCAAAGAAGTTTTTCCATCACGTGAGGGTGATGTGAAAATGATGTGCGATGTGCTGCGCTTGTGTCAAATCGCGAAAACATAGCGCGACGTACAGTGGGCAAAAAGTACATTTTTTGGTTAAAAATACGATTCCGGCTGAACCTGTGGACCGATTTGGATGTTTTTTTAAAGTTTATAAAATTTCGAAGTAAGTGGTCGAGCCTGATTTTTAATTTAGTTTTTCAATTTTTTTATAAATAAATAAATATGACGAAAAAATTTCTATTTTTTCTACTTGACGTTCCCGGTGCTCTTCAATAATAGAAAAATTATTGTAATCTCCGAAATTTTATAGATTTAGATTATATGAAGATATTCCATCATGATACAGTAACAAAACAAAAAATTTTATAAACGAATTATTTTTTCAACATGTGCTTTCTATCTTTTTAAATAATTAAACGTTTTTTAAAGTTATATTGCAAGAAATTCGAATGAAAACAATATTTTCATGAGAACAATTTCTCGTAAGACTATTCTAGATAATATTATAAACAAATTTAATAAACAAATGCATTATTCAGGCATCTGTCGTCAGAAAAATTCGTTTTTTTCTATGTCAATTTCCTTAAATTAGGAACTTCATGATAATTTCAGAAAATTCACAATTTCTTGATGAATTTTATGATTTTATTAAATAAATTTAATAAACAAATTCATTATTCATGCACTTATCGACGGAAAAATTCGTTTTTTCAATGCCAGTCCTTTTAGTTGGGAACTTCATGATAATTGTAGCAACATCCTTCACTATTTGACCAATTTTACCATTCTTAAACAAATTTAATAAACAAATGCATTCTGCGGGCATCTGTTGACGAAAAATTCGTTTTTTTTCGAGGTGAGTCCTCTTAATTGAGAGCTTATGTTACTTTTAGCAACATTCAAAACTATTTCATTAATTTTATGTATTTTTTAACAAATTTAATTTTAAAAAATGCACTATTTGGGCATTTGTCGACGGAAAAACTCGTTTTTTTCAATGTCAGTCCTTTTGATTGGGAAGTTTACGATAATTTCAGTAAAATTCATAATTATTTAAATAATTTGATGTTTTTATTAAACAAATTGAATTAAAAAATTCATTATTTGGGCATTTGTCGACTTAAAAACTCGTTTTTTTTAAGGTAGTCCTTTTAATTTCAGAAAAAGTTCTTTTTTTCATTCATTACGCACATTTTTCCACTTTTTTTCTGAACTGAAAAAGACTAACTTTAATCATAACGCGTTTTACGTCGACAAATGTCTGAATAATGCATTTTGTAATTAACTTGCTTAACAAAAACATAAAATTAATTAACTAATTATGTATTTTACTGAAATTTTCGTAAACTTCCCAATCAAAAGGACTGGCATTGAAAAAAAACGAGTTTTCCGTCGACAAATGCCCAAATAATGCATTTTTCATTAAATTTGTTTAAAAAACTCATGAAATTTATGAAATAATTATGAATGTTGCTAAAATTAACATGAAGTTCTCAATTAAAAGGACTGACATCGAAAAAAATGAATTTTTCGTCAACAGATGAACGAATGATTCATTTGTTTATTAAATTTGTTAAAAAAATAGAATTTATCAAATAGTGATAGTTGTTGCTATAATTATCATGAAGTTCACAATTGAAAGGACTGACATTGAAAGAAACGAGTTTTTCCATAGACAAATGCCCAAATAATGCATTTGTTTATTGAATTTGTTATAAAAATCACAAAAAATACCAACAAGTTGTGAATTATTCTTAAATTATTAAGAGGTTTGTTCTCTTAAAAAATTTACATCGAAAAAAACAAATTTTTCTAGAGAAAAATAGCTAAATAATGCATTAGTCTATTAAGTTTGTTTATAATATTAACAAGAATAGTCTTAAGAGAAAGTTAAAGACAAATATTATGACAAGTGAAATTTTTTGATAAAATAGCTAAACCTTGTTGCAAAAAATTCTTTGATCCCTAAAAAAAGTTTTAATTCATGAAAGTTGACAAAATTCGAAAGTTTCTACATATGCATCCAGCATTTCGAAGAAAGCATTGTTTAAAATTCACTAGACGGTCCTCAACTGTTTTTTAAACTTCGTACACACTCTAACAGTCGTAGAATATGTTGAAAAATGTTACATGAAATTAAAAAAAAAAAATTGATTCTCATCAAAGATCCGGCGAGTTGAACGCAAAAATGTTTGATTTTTGTTGTTAAAAAACTCCGTTTTCCTTAAATAACTAAGAAATGAAACAACCTTCGAATTTGGTTGTCATACAAAAAAAATACTTAGTAAAATTCTCTACAAGTATTCACTGCCGATACTCAGATTTGAATAATTTTCAACATTTGCTCCGCGGACAATAATTTTTTGCGTGTTTAAGCGCTAAGGTGGTTAATGCAGCCGGCTCTTCAATTAAGTATCTTTAGGCAATAATAATAATAATAATAATAATAATACAAATTATTAATAAAACAAAATTAAGTTAAGGATGCACAATTTTGAAAAAGTTCTCGTACACCAGACTAAAATTTAGAGAGAAAAAAGTTTAGCAATCGGAATTCTCAATAATCTTCTGCTCCAAACAAATTAAGTAACCCGTGCAAACTCCATAGTTATCATTTTAAAACATTTTTCCTGATCTCTTTTACTCATTTTTTAATTGCAATAAAGAAAAAATTAATTTTTAGGCTTCATAAAGCCTTAACCAACTTAAACGGAAAAAACGGATTGCTAGAAATTTTTTCGCGGCATATTATTCTGTCACCATACGAACGTATTTGAAGCAATAGAAAAAAATTATCGTGGGACCGGTTTTTATTTTAAACCTAAAATCTTCATTCTCAAATGGAAATTTTTGTACGTAAGAAAAGTCAAAGTTTAAAAATATGAACTTTTAATTGCCAAACGGAAATATATTTATAAGTAAAAAATTGCATATTTCGAAAAAAAAACGCTACCGCAAGTAAGGAACTGCTAATGAATAGTTAAAGCAAACAAAACTTAGAAACCTTTTGGCAAAATTAATTGATATTGATTGGTTTTGATTATGCCCCTGTGGACTTACAGATGCTCATCTCTCAATAATAAGAATAGTATCACTTACCTAAGCTGCGTAAAATATTTGCATCGTAATGTTAAGTGTCAAATTTGGCTTGGACAACCCTTTTGTGGTCCCTCACGAAGTTTTCAGGAACAACACCAATTGTGTTATCTACAGTATACAATACAAGGTGAAACTTTTTCACTTTTTCACAAGGATCCATCGCGTTTTGAATTTGAATTGCTAACGGTGTTACTAAGGCAGTTAGTCTGAATCCGTTACGGCCGGGCTGCCGGGGAGAGCTTCCAGTTTTTTTTACTCAGATGCGCAGTAGATAGAACGCAGAGCTTTTCAGTTCAAAATCTTGCGCATGCGGCGCAGATTTTTACTGAGTCGCATGCTACTGCTTATATTAGTCTGAAGCGAAAAATTTGGAAACGCCTTTGGTTGGCTGATACTAATTTTTTTTATCTAACTAATGTCTTTGTAAAAGAGTGTGGCCCATATCAATTTATAAGTGGTTCAAAATCTATGCTTGGTAATTTGAAAAATATATATGACTATTTTCGTCTGTTCTTTTTACGAACCCATAGATCTAAGTTATAACTCGAAAGCGCTTTCTTGCTTTTTTTTCGAAAGGAAGAATATAAAATTTACGCAGCATTTTCCTTACCAGCTCCAGCGAGTTTTGTGACGCACCGTTCCTTGATAAGCGTTTTTCTCTTAAATTTTTTTCTTTGTTTAGCACTTCTTTGGCGATTCAATAAAGCTGCACTTACGAAAACAATCTACTTGACACGCAAAGTAGTGTTTCGCGACTACTTTCAAGTGTGGGAATGCGCATGCGCGTCTCATAATTAAATCTAAAATTTCTGATTTTAACGAAAAAAGGGGTCAGTACTTATGGCAAAACAGCTTGAAATACAATAAAAAAGCAATTTGCGTTACTTTGACGAAATAAGTGTTTAATTTGATTGTTATATTAAGTGTGTTATTCAGGGCAGGTATGCACTTTTATAGGATATACTTGAAATCAGAAGTTTAAGTTTTAAAAGCAGCACGTTTATCAGACTTAGAAAAATTATAATGTATGCTTTTCTAAAATTTAAAATACAACTGGTAAATTGTCATTGTTTATTTAGTTGATACATTTCAATTCAAATATTGCAAAATAACTCATTCTGAAATCTCTTCAGATTAGCTTTTATCTATCATTATTTACAAAAAAATAATACTCATTAATTAATAATGAATCATAATTTAATTGATTTTAATGATAACATACCACTAGTTTAAAAAAAATTAAATTTATATTTATTTTTCGCCTTACAACTAACGACTCATACACGTTTAATGAGAGCGCATTATATTATTGTAAAAATAATTTATTGAATTATAAAATCAAACGAAATATATTTATTCATTCATACAAAAAGTATAGAATATAATTTTATCAAACGCTTTACGATTAAAACTTTTTAAAAAATGGCAGTGATCTATAATCTATATAACTTACAAGTTTCCAACACAATTCTATATATGTTTGGAATTCTTAGGTCGATACACAGGCATTACAACATCGATGTTCGGGAACACGAACGTGAATATAGGGATGTTCAAAATGACAATTTTCGGCAAGTGCAACAATGCCAAACTACGATATCGCAAACAAGCATCAAATTAGTTTTAAAGGCGAAAAGTAATATACCATATAAATTCAATGTCTCAAAAGTCAAATTAAATATTATCATTAAAACATATTAAATTTCTAATAACTATGTATTAGTATTTATCATTTTTTGAGTAAATAATTAGAAATAAAAATTACTCTTGAAAGATTTGAGAAAGAGCTATTTTGCCATATTTCAATTGAAATTTATAAATTTAATAAACAATAACAATTCACATGTATCATTCTTCACTTTCAAAAAATATGTTTTTGAATTTTTTCAAACCTTTTAACTTGCGATCTACTTTCATATACGCATAATCTGTTCACCTGCCTACCGTAATTCAATGTAACAATCAAATTATAAATTTACTTAGTCAAATTCACGAAAATTGCTGCTTTATTTTATTTCAAGCTGATTTGCCGTAAATATTACCACTTAATCGTCAAAATAAGCAATTTAAAATGTAATAATTACGTGTTGTGTCTTTAAACTTACGCCCTTATGCTCCGGGACCAGAAGCGACTTTGCGCCTGATGCCGCTCTGGACCAACATTTGAGGTGCGGAAATTATAAACCATTTCGGTATTTCAATATAAATTATTTGTCAAGTATTTAAAATATGCAATGATCAAATTCAGATTCCACAGTTCAAGTCGCAGATTCCCTCATATTTAAAAAAAAAAATGGTTCGACGATGTTACGAGAATTTGCATTTTGACGTTTATTTTTTAAAGAAAACCACTTTCTTTTGGGTTCTTTAGTTTTTGATATAATTCAGAAATTAAAAATGTTGATTCTGATAAGCTTTGTTGTCCTCTTTCAAAATCCAACAGCAAAACAAGTCGATTTTAACAGAAAGCCCACACTTATATTTTTTGCAATTTTGTTTTTGAATTTGTCCTCTGTAAGGAAAATACATGAGATATATGACGGCGAAACCATTTTTGTGGAAAGGAGAATTTTATCTTCCGTAAAATCCAATTTTGTGGTGTTTTTTTTGCTGTTTAATATTTGCTGAATATTTATTTTTTAATTATATCAAAAACTATAAAGTTTAACAATGACAGTTGTGTGTGTGTTTTAAGTAGACATAACAATTCAAATACGCTTTATCAACGCAAAAACATTTTTTTTCTGAAATTGCAAAAATATCAAATATAAGTATATAACCTACCTGATTTTATACAAATCAAATGGAGCACCGCCCCTTAAAATTTGCCGATTTTAGGTGTGGTCCCGTTGGCCACTACTCTATAAATACGGCACTGTCCGGGACTCTTCAGGTCATTTTCTGGTTGTCCAGTTTTGTTCGTTTGAAAACAAAAAATGTAAGAGGGATATTCAGGCTACGATTGAGTGATTTTACGCTTTTCGAATAATAGGCTATAATAGCTACTAAAATGTCTTTGGCATTATTTCACAAGTGCTCCTCACTCAACAAATAAAATATCACTTTAAACATTTATCAATCTGACCAAAACAATGTGACTTATACAATCTTCATAAATTACTTAAAAAATACATATTTCATGTTTTAAAATAAATATCAAACATAATTTTGACTTTTTTGGACAAAAAATAGATTTTTTTCATTTTTTATCTAAAAATAAAGCTTAGGTTCGTCCCTTAAGGAGCTTTGAAGTTAAAAAATGGGCTTTTCATTTATTTTCTTTGGCAATGTATTATTGAAGGTTCCTGACACATGTGGTCGTAGGTGCCAAATTTTCAAAATGCATTTTATTGGCTTCAAATTAATTATTACGATCTCATTCATAATTCTCTT
>JAAAKG020137027.1:0-13017 GCA_010014905.2 Druon quercuslanigerum
GAAACTTCTCGCCCTCTCCCCACCACATTCACAGACAAATTCTTTGTTCACCAAGTATAAAGTCCACCAAAAATTCTGAAAAGTCCACCCTAAGAAAAATATCCGAAACGCCGGATTGTCCACTTTCGTGTGCAATAATAGTCACTCCAAACTTTGGGAATATATCCCACTTCTGATTGAAAGCTTTAACACTAAATAATGAAGAACGCCAGAACTCCGGCAACCTCGTCGCCTCACGGCCTCCGGAATTCACATTCGCCTAGTCAGGATTTAACAGTCTAATAAGTTGAAAAATCAAAACGCCGTATGCTCCAAACAATTGTATGAATTTAATTAAGGCACTCAGAATGGACCATTAGTCTACAACTCTTAAATAACACCAAAATACAAAGAAGTCTCCTCGCCCGAACGCACGCCAGCGATCCACCTCTCCTTCTTTTTTCCTAACCTAACCTTAGTCAAATCTAACTCTATTACTACGTAAGTCGTTGATCAATTTAACATTTTTAAATTTTAGTAAATGAAGAGCTAACAAAAATATATATATATTTTTAACTGAAAATTTAACTATTTAATGTTTGGTTGAAAATGCATCTTATTTAGTTGAAAATTTCTATATTTTGTTAAAATATCTTTTTTTGTTGTACAATATTCATCGATATTCATTCTTTTTTTATTTTAAAATTCATTGCTTTGGTCGCAAAATAAAATATACGATGAAAGTTTGTTTGAAAATTAAAATATTTGTTTGAAAAACTAATGTATTTGGTTAAAAATTACTCTTTTTCCCTAGAAAATTAATCTTCATAGTATGCAATTTTTTCCTTTAGGTTAATTTTTTTTTATATATAGAAAGTAATTGTTTCTTTTACAGAAAACTTATTGCTTAAATTCAAAATTTAACTATTTTATTTTTTGTCAAAAATTTATCTTTTTCGATAAAAGTTCGATCTTCTTGGTTGGAAATTCATCTGCTTGGTTGAACTCTTGCTTTGACAATTTTGAAAGTAAATGAAACTCTAAAGGATTTGTCTGAAGCAGAAAAAATGTTTATGTTCTTATTGCAGTGCGTCACACAATGTTTTGTGAAGGTGAGGATGAGCCTATTCCAACACGGAGACGTTACAAAGTAATGTAAGATCCCAATTACGACCCTTCCACGGTGAACGAGAGAACAAGGTAAGCATGAGATGAGGCTTCGAAGAAAAACAAGCAGAAAAACTTGCACAAAGTAAATAATAATATGGGAAATGCATAGCATATATTTGATTATTTGACCCAATGTATGAGTTAAGTGTGTGATCCAAGTAAATTGTTTCACCTAAACATTTAGCTAATGAAAAAAGTTAATAATTATAGATTTTATGCTTTTACGATAATTAATGGTAATAATAAAAGTAAGTGTTTCGGGTTTGACGACTTCTATTCATCTTAAAAATATATGTTTATGGTGAATAATTCAAACCTGCAATACTTAGTTTACATTATAAATTTTGAATTGAAAGTATTTTAGATTGAAATCGCTTTAATTTGTATAAATTAGAATTAAAGCTTTCAAAATTATAACACTTTGTTCGAAATTCGAAGCTTTAATAGTTACAGATTTTACAATAGAAAGCGTCCAAATTTCAAAATGATCCTATTTTAGTTTCTGACATTTTCTACTGAAATTGTGTAAAAATTGTGTACTTCAAGTGCTTTCATTTAAAAATTAATCAATTCCTAAAATTTAAAGGTAAAAAACTTCCCTCTATTTAAAAAAAATAACAAAAACTAAGATACGACAGTTACACTTGTCGTATCGAAGCCAAATATTATGTAGCTGTATAAAGAAATGTGAAAAGTATGGCATTTTGCAATATTTGAGCCTCTGTTTCACATTGCTTACCGAAATACATTAAAATTGTGTACTTATATCCGGCCACGTTATCAACTGAACAATTGAAATATGCAGGCAAATTAATAATGTGAATTTAACATTTTTTGCGTTAAATTTTCCAAATTTTCGTTTTTTATGCAGACACCGATTATTGGAGAAAATGTTTTATTTCTTCTAAAATCAGTTCTCTTTCTATTGTCAATAGTCTATATATTTTTTAATTACCATGTAAAGAGTACGCCTTATACGTTTTTTATTTTAAAATACCTATAAATTATAATATTCAGAAAAAACAGGGTGGCTGCGAAATTTTATTTTCAAAATTCCCTGCACTATTACTGACCTTATCCTGATTTTCTCTTCATGAATTTTTTATTCTCCCTGACCATTAATATTATATTCGAAAATTGGAAATCCGAAGTGCTTGCCAATTTTAGTATAGAATTTTTTTTGAATAAAATTGAACAAATTGGAACTTATATTTTTAAATGAAGAAATTTCGTGACTGCTGCCAGTTTTTCTTTTAAATCCCTGACTTTTCCCTGATTTCCAGATTTTCCTTGGTGGCGGCTTACCTGAAAAAACTTATTTGTCGTTTACAAACTTTCTAAATAAAAATATGTGTAAAAAAAAGTGTCTCTCTACTAGAAATAAGAAATAAAGCAATGAATCATCAATTCATCAATCAATGATTTATAATGATTTATCTTTTTATTTGTAATATTCTAGTCGGTAGGAATTTCATTAAATATTCTACCCGTTCAATTTATTCAAAAAATATACAGCTGATTGAGTAAACTCTATTTGAATTTCAATTAACCTCTATATAATTATACTATTTTTATAGAAAAGAAAACAGGGTAAATGTACCGGTGGTCGGTCAAAGATTTTTAGGTCGGACAACACTTTTGGAAGGCCACATGAAAAAAAGTATTAAAGTTTGAAAATTGTCAAAAATAGGTTAGAAAGTAAATGTCAATCTTTTTCAGATGACTACGCTTCTATAACATTATAACAATTTGTTTAAGAGAAAATAAATATTCGTCCGACTACTGATGCCTGTCCGAAGACCGCTGCACTTACCCTACTTCCCCCAGAAGTCCTTTATTTTTGCAAACAAGGTTCCTCTTTTTTTCTTTAAAAAAAAACTTTCGATTTGAAAAAATAAAAAATTGCAATATAAATTAGCTAATTGCAAGAAAATTATGTGACCTTGAAAAGTGTTGAGAGGTTTTCAAAATACTACTTTTTCTACTTTTAAAATTAATTTCTTCCAGCTTACTTGCTCTCCTTTTTTGGTTGCACTTACACCACTCATCTGCTGTACTCCCTGAAATAGTAATGAAATAGTAATGAAATAGTAATAAAAACTCTATTTATTTTTCTAATCCAAAGTTTTATTCCAATTATAATGTAACTAACATTTTTAGGTGTAGAGGCTTCTGCAACAGCCTGTATTCAGCTACGATTAGATAAGGAGTTTGTTTTCAGTGACGAAGAGCAAGGATTGCTGGTTGAGTAAAATACGCAAGAAGACTCAATTGCAGAAAGCGAGAAGAAGAAGCCCATGTTTCCCAGTGAAAATGCAGGCTGCGAGAATGGTCAAAAAATTATGTTTAGTGAATCGGGTGTGACAGTAAATGACGTAGTGGAATTCATAGTTGCGCTTAACGTAAGATTCGGTAGCACGAATCAACAACGTGAATGGTTGGCAGAAATGTTCAACACTTGCGCCGGTTTGCAGTTTAAGAGTTTGAACTTGTCCAATTATAAGCTCTCACAAGTCTGTAGTCCGCCACCAGACAAAATATTCTATCATTTTTATTGTGACCTGTGTTCAATAATGGAAGAAGTTTTGCACTCTTCCATTAAAAAAGAAACCAAGGGGCAAAACATAATGTGTGAAACATGTGCGAAAGAACACTTTATTGTTCTTATTAATCCACATTACTTTATAACTAATGATTTATAATATCAGATGCGCTTATTATTCCAGGACAAAGAGGTCGCGAGTATTCTTGTAGACAAAATTACTACTGATTCAAATGAAACTTCAGACTCTGTTCTTCGTGACATAACTCACAGTAAATTGCATAAATTAACGACTTACTTTGATAAAAATATTTCTAACATATATCATTAGTACAGATGGTGCCCCGATTTTTAAAATTTCAAAACGAAGTTTTTGGCCTCTTCAAATACTTCTAAATTTCCTACTACCTCATCTCAGATTTTAAATAATTTTGTTGGTTGGAATAATGATTGTTTAGCATGAACCAAAGCAGATATAATGAGTCTCTTTATAGATAAATTCATGAAACAGGCGCGCCATTTACAAGAGGGCGGTTTTAGAATGAAATTACCAGGGTACGATAAAGAAGTTCTTTTCAAGTGCTTTCTGTTCTAAGCCTCACGTGGACATGGTATGGGGGTTTTCCTCTAGATTATGTTCACAACTCCATTTTAGGAGTTAGTGAGCACATGTGGTCGGAATGGAATAAGCAATGTTTATCTCCAGCGCAACATAAAAAAATTGATGAACTCATTCTCTTGATACAACCTCCACGCGATTTGCACAGAACTCCCGAAAAAATATCTAGGAAAAGTGTTTGGAAAGCGACTCACTGGAAATCCTGGTTACTGTATTTTAGTCTTTCGATTTTGTTTAAATTTTGAGAATTGTTAGAACATTATGCTTTATTTGTAAATTCGCTTTACGCTCTACTTCAAATGGATGTTACCAAAGAACTATTAGGAAAATGTGAAGAAAATTTAATGATCTTCGTTTGCTAATTTCCAAACATTGTATGTAAGCGAAGAAATGTCCTTCAACGTTCACATTTATTTACATGCCGTTGAATTTGTTAGAATGACAGGTCCTCTCTGGTGTACATCAGTTTTTCCTTTTAAACATAATACTCATTATCTGAAAAAAAATTTTTATCTTATAAAGTGGAACCAAAAAATCCTAACCGTTCTAGTGTTGTACCTCAATTCTGCAAAAATCTGTTTATCACAAATACTGTAACAACAAATTTTTTTCAATTTGAAAACTGTACGTTTTTCGGGCCAAGTGCCAAAAATAAGTTTCAGGAAGAACAAGAGTTCAGTAGGTGTCGGCTTAATAATCACCATTGTGCAATTAAAAAGTGGTAAAATTGCACAAATTACCGAAATTCAATTAATACCTAATGTTAAATGTTGCTTTGAATTAAGGAATTGATTCTTAAGCCTTTCTTTGCCGGCGAGGTAAAAGTTCATCATATTTGGGAAGTAATTAAAAACATTGAACATTCACCAATCCCGTTCTCAGAAATTAAATCGAAAGTAGTAGGTCTAGATTTTAAAGAAGAGCAATATGTATGTACGATGTCTAATGCTATTAAAGCACAATAATTTTCAATAAAGTTTTCTGTTTATTTCATTGTGCTTGCTTCTTTCATCCCTTTCCCTGGTATGCATATTTTTTACAAATATTTACCTCTAGCCGAATTTAAACGTTTTCTTTTTACCATTGTTTAAATAAAGTAAAAAGTAAGAAAATTTAAGTAATAATTTATAATAAATTTGTTTTTTTTGCTACTTTACTAAAGAGTAAGTACTGCTCGTAAGTATATCATGTATTAATCTTTCATGAACATCGTGCATTTTGTAATAAAAATATTCATTTAGTTTTAAGTGAAGAAACAATTATAATTTCCAGTAATTTATTTTCAATATGTTCTTATTCAAATATTTAACAAAAATTATTATTACAATTATTTGAAACAGATTTCGTGAATAAATTTATTGTAGATGAATAACTACTTTTCCAATTTAAATCTGATATTTTGTACTCCAGGGTGTATTAAATTGACATCAAATTAGTAAAAAAAACACAAAATCATTGATTCTTTTCAAATCTTATCTCTGCGGAAGCAATTAGATTGATTTAAAATTTCGAATTTAACATACGAAATTAAACAAAATTAATTTGATCCAAATTGTAACTCTCCAGACGGCATTAAATCGACTTCAACTTTCCTGGTCGCCTGATAAAATTCAATGCTATTGCTTTGCTCTAAATCCTTATTTGCCGGAAAGTATTAAATTGACTTCAATATTCAAAGTTGCTTGACGAGATTACAGAGGAATCACTGGTTTTCAGTTTTAATAATGCCCAACAGAATTAAAGTGTGTTTAATTTTCGTTGAAATAAGCTCAGAATTAAACACGATTGAAATCAGACGCAATTTTTTCACGGTGGACAGAACTAAAATGCATATTACATAAAATGGGATGGGTTCCGTATTCAATCTTCTATAATTCGACGATATTTGAACGCATATTAAGTGAATTCAATTTACAGCCTCTTACCGGGCTTTCAACATTATTCTAAAATTATAGCTTTACCAGCTGTTCAACAAATAAACTATAAATTTTCCAACTTTGAAATTCCAAAGTTTTAAAAGTGGGTTCTTTGTATATTTATTTACAAATTCGAAATGTATCTAGTATGTACAAAAATTATTTGTAAATTTTATTTAAAAGTTTAAAATGTATGAAGTGTCCAAAAAACCAAATGTTAAAACAATCCACTTTAGCAAATGTGGAATCTTAATATTTCAACATAGGGGTCTTTGCCCCACAAATAAAATTCCAAATTTGCTCAATTTAAAATTCAAGAATTCAAAGAGTGGGTTCATTGCAAAAATGTTCACAAACTTGAAATTTGTGAGGTGAATGAAAAATAATTATAAAAATTACCAACCTTATCAAATTTAAAATCATAATATTAGAAAATTTATACTTTTGCAAATTTATTTATAAATAATAGATTTACCAACTAAAAAATGACAAATTACAACTTCACCAAATATGAACTTCTATAACATATTTAAAATATTTCCCTGCTAAAAATTTTGGACGAATTTGATCCGGTTGAATCTGTATTTTGTACGGTCTGGCGGATGCAATAAATCTGGATTGTTTCCGGTCGAGTCCGTCTTTTGTACGGTCTGATGGTTTTTATAAATTTTGGATAGAATCGGACTATTCCCTGATTCGATGTGTTTGCCCTGACGAATTTCGGATTTAAGCAGAGAGTTTTCCATTTTCAATTCGATTTCACCGAATGACAAGTCAATCCTGCGGAGCAATTGCCGATAGAACAGGACTATTTCCGGAGTCGTTGTTTTTTACAGGAGGGATTTCGGACTACTTACAGATTCGACGTTTTAGACCAGGCGGATTTCGGATTCAAGAGGATGATTTTTCTTTTTCATTTTAATTTCACTGAATTATAATTTTAACCTGCGGGTTAATTTCGGATAGAATCGGACTGTTTTCGGTTTCTTTGTTTTTGGCCGGACGATTTCTCGTGATCACTTCGATTTCACTGAATGACAACTCAATCCCGTGGACTATTTCCGGAGTAGTTGTTTTTGGCCGGAGGAACTTCAGATTTAATCGGACAATTTTCCGTTTTCACTTTAATTTCATCAGATTATAACTTAAACCTGCGAATTAATTTCGGATAAATTCGGATTATTTACGGATTCGATGTTTTAGACCCGACGGATTTCGCATTCGAGCGGACGATTTTCCGTTATTACTATAACATAAATCATTTCAGGGGCTAAATTCCGGACTAATTTCGGATGAAGTCGGACTCTTTCGGGAGTGGAAGTGTACGTTTGGAGAAATTTCGGATTAGACCGGACTATTTTTCATTTTTAGTTTAACGAAAATTATTTCAAGTTTGGAATTTCACACTAATTGCGGATCAAGTCCAACTCATTCTGGAGTTGAAATTGATGGTCCGGACAGCTTCCGAACATAACCAGACAAATCTGACATATTTCGGGAAAAAAATCGTAAAGCGGATTGATTTGGGATAAATTTGGACCAATTTCGGAATCCAACATTTTTAGCAGGGTTGATTATTTGCAAACTTATTCCGAAATTTTGAATCTCGGAATAGCTCAGAAGCCAGTTCATATTTTTGTTTTAATTTGAAGGTACAATTTTGTATTGCTCATCGAAGTTTATTTTGAAAACAGTATAAAAATCTAACCACAAATTTCAATTGAGATTTCTAGGGAATTCGTTAATTTTGTTTTCTCAAACTCTTCTTCTTATTCAGAAGGACAACAGTGCGTTGCTTTTAGAAAATAAGACCTTAAAGGAATGCAACTTTAATTTACGAAAAATTCTTTTTCAAGAATTCGGCGTGACAGCATTGGGGCTTCTTCGACTTTAACGAACACATTATCATCATGCAACTCATGCTTCGCACTTTATTTTGTCCTAAGTGCGAGGTTTTCTACGTTAAGTTCAACTCTATTATCTTAAATGTAGATAATATTTATTTATATACATCGGTCTGGGACGGCTTATTCAGATGTTGCAAAATAATAAACAATTTTTATTTTTCATCATTAACATGTCGGATAAAACACGCATAGCAACCGGATAGATTTGTGACTATCCGGGAGACTTCCGGGTTTTTAACCAGGTTGTATACGGGATGCAGGGAAATATTTATCCGGGTAAAACATGTCATTATCGATACAAATACATACTCCTCGATTGGTCCCGGACAGAAGCCGTGTTTTGATATAACAGCTGAAACAAATTTCTGGTTCCACGTCACAAGAAATAAATTTCTGGTTCCATATCCCGCACAGGTCCCCGATTTCCCAGTGAAACAAACTATCGGCCTTTATCTCATTATCGATGTACATTAGGGTGATGCAAAAATGTATGGCAAAATTTTTTTGCATGCTAGAGGGCAACGCCCCCCCCCCCGCCAATTTTATTCCAAATCCGAAAAGATAAATTCCATATTGAGATATGGGTTTGATAGCCCTAATACATCCCCACGAATACCAAAAAACTACCCATAAAACCACAAATGTCAATTCTTCCTGAAATATACCTTTCTAACACTGTATTCTCGTCTTTTTTTTACTTAATATTAATATTGATCTAGTGGAATATTTGTTACCATTGGTAAATAATTTTCTTTTAAAAAATCGTTTCTTCCGCTGAAATTTACTACTATTAGCCCAGTGGAATATTTATTAACATAGCTTCATTAATTTTTAATTGTTTAAACAAATGGAATTTGTTTAATTTTTTTCCATCGGAAAAACGTTTTTTTCTTTAAAAATAATTACTATTGGTCTAGTGGAATATTTATCAACATTAATTTTATTTTATAATACTTATTACTATTGGTCTATTGAAATATTGAAAAAACATTGGTTAATTCATGTTTAATTATTTAAACAAATCCCACTTGTGTAAAAAATGTTGCTTCGTTTCAAAAATTTGTTGAACTGCCAGTTTATTTTCATTAAGTGACATCAATTTGTTTTCAAATATTTTTCAATTGCTTAAACAATACCATTTACCACAACCATTCCATTTGGTCAAGTAATTGAAAATTAATGAACTAATGTATATCAATATTCATCTGTAATCATTTTCTACTACTTTTCTACTTTCCTAATTCGTGTAAAATAGCTCACTTTTTAGTTTTTCAGAAAAAAGGCAAGGATCCATACCAACGAACCAGCTACAGGCCCATTAGTCTTCTTAAAACAATGAGCAAAATTTTTGAAAAAATAATACTCAAACGCGTAAATTATCACCTCGAGGAAAACAGCATCCTTAAACCGCAACAATACGGTTTTAGAAAAGGCCACTCTACGCAGCACATGATGCTTAGGCTTACCGAAGCCATTAGCTTAAATTTCAATCGAAGAAAACATACTGGAGCTGTTTTCCTCGATGTAGAAAAAGCCTTTAATAGTGTTTGGCATGCAGGACTGCTCAGAAAACTAATAAATTGCAATTTCCCAAGAGGGCTTATGCATTTCATACATTCTTATCTCTCCAAAAGAAAATTTTCAGTCAAAATAGGCCAGACACTTTCAAAAGGGAAATTGATCCAAGCGGGTGTGCCCCGACAACACGCTATTTACTTATTCTTGGTCACTTCTGACGATCTTAAAACTTCTTAACAAAGCTCTTGAAATCATTGAGTAATGGTATAAGCTTGGGGAATAAAATCTAATCTAGGAAAGTCAGAATCAATTCTTTTCTCAGTCAGAAAACCTGCCAAAATAGATCCACCAAAAGTGTTTAATGGATCAATAGAATGGAAAAATTCAGTAAAATACCTAGGTGGTAAGCTTCATTAACGTCTCAATTGGAAAGAGCATATCCATGAAACTAAAGGGAAAGCTCTCGGGGTTATCTCGCGCTTAAACTCATTTATTAACAGACACTCGAGTCTAAAACCTGAATATGGAATCCTGATTTACAAAATGTTCATTCGACCAATCATAACCTATGCCTGTACAATTTGGGGAGGCGCGTCAAAAAGTAACATCAATCACATCTAGATAAGACAAAAAAAATTTCTCAGGCATATCACAAAAGCACCTAGATATATTAAGAAGTCTGTTCTTCACAGAGAATTTAAATTAACTAACATTTTAGAGTATATCAAAGATACCGCCACCAAATTCTTTGAATCTGCATCATTATCACCTTCTTAACATATTTCCTCTCGAGGGAAATATAATTTTGACCCGCATCGCAAGTAGGCGATGCCAAAAGACTTCCTAATGAAATAAGTCAACCAACGGCTTTCATTTTTCGACTCCTCTATCTCCCTCCAACTCTTCTTTTTTACTTTTCTTTCATAAAATAAACTATCAAATTATGTAGTTTTTCCTGCCTTCGGGCTTTTTCCACATACAATAAGCATCGCTTTAAATTGCAGTCATGCCAAATTTATCTCCGATTATGTAACAATGCCTTTGTGAATACAATGTCTTTTTAAATACGGCGGATAATATCATTGATAGATTGGTGCTTGTGAACAAAAGAGACTGAAAAAGATAGGTATTTGTGAACAACGTAAGATGAAAAAGGATAGGGTCATGGGGCCACAAGGGATAGAGAAAGATAGACAGCTGAGAACACCATGGATAGAAAAAGATAGACAGTTGTGACTGTAAGGGATAGAGTCAAGGATACAAAGAGATAGATCTAAGTAGACGCGACGGATAGGGCGTGGAAAGAAAAGGATAAAGTTTGTGGGATGCAAAGTGTGCATTTGGAAAGGATTGAATATCTCTATCTTTTTTAATCTTTTTACTTCCAGCACGGAAGGGAAATAGAGCGTAGCAGATAAGAGTTATATGGATAATCAGTGGATGTGGAGAAGGGGAAAAGTGCATGAAGAGTTTAGAAGATAAAAGGGAAGAGTAAGAAAATACAACTACTTATTGAAAATTATGTACTTATAAAAATATTTGATAAATTCTCGGAAAAATTATGAATCACTCAGAATATTCTAAAATTTCTAGATGTCTTCTAAAATAACGCGAACTTTTCTTAACAATAAAAAAAAAATCTTAAAAAATTAAGAAAATGGCCTTAAATATTTATATGAATCTGAAGAATATTCTTACATTGAAATCTTTTAAAATTCTCAAGAAGTTGCTAAATGTGTTGTTTCAAAATATGATTCATTTCATTCTGTGTGAATATGGCTTGTAGTGGATGTTTTTCACTTGTTTTTTGCTTAAGAATTTTTAAACATTTGAAGAGGATAAAAGAAAGTTCTGAAGTTTCTTAAGATAATTTACAATGAGTTTCTAAAAATTATTTTTATGATAATACAGCTGTTTTCTTGAGGCACCTGGGTAATTGAAAATAATTTTTGTATTCAGGATCATTTTAAAGGCAATTTTCATAATTTTGCACAATTTAATTCTTTTTCAAAATTTTGAAAGGTTTCAAGAAAATAATTCTTTTCTTAAGATTTCGAACATTTTCGAAACATTCCAACAAATGATATAACTGAAGAACACCGAAAAAGAATCTTATTAATTGTTTTAGTACATTGCTTTGAAGTTATAGGAACATTAAAAATTTGAATTTTAGGATTTTCGTTTCTCTAAGACGGTAGATTTATACATCATTGGAATAAACATTTAAAACAATTTTTTAAGAATATTTTTACTTACTTTACTTCACATATACAAGAAATAACGCATAATTAAAGAAAGTACGTGTGCCAACTTTAAAGCGCCGAAGCGGGTGATTCGAATGTAGTATGGAAGAGAACTGAAGAATATTAATAAAAGTTATGTAAAATTTAGATTTTTGTCAATGAGTGAATAATCTAAAACTGGAAACTTAATAAAATTTATTAAAAATTTATAACTACAGAGCGTATTAGAGTCACAGTAAAGCAGGCAGTCGAGCTCCACTTAACTCTCACATGCGGATAACCCCGGCTATCATAGATAAAATTTTGAAATAAGGACAAACTTTCAAATGGAAGGAAAAGGCATTAAACTTGTATCATTTCAGAAAAAAGAGTTAAAAATTGGTTGAAATTTCTAATTAAAAACATTCACAATTTTATTTTGAATTAAAGAATTTTAAATGGTTAATATTTTTTTAAAACTGCATACTCCACGTTCTTTTTACAATATACATTTTTATTTGATACCTTATAAGTATTTCTATTTTTATTTTTATTGAAAAATAATTTAAAGTGCGTATTCATGAATTGAGTAATATTATTCGCATGGTATTAATATTACTAATTTTTAAAGTTTCGCAGATGCTAAACGTTTTTTATTTCTTTTGAACTTTACACAAAATGTGTATTCCACCAAGTTTATACACCGTCTGCTTTCTTTGTTTTTGTACTATTCGATTACTTTTATTAATGTAATTACTTTTTATTAAATGTTATTAAGTTTCCAGTTTCAGTCCATTCATTAAGATTCATTTGAATCTCCTGCATATCCCGAACTGTCCCGGATGGTCAATAACCAAAACATCCATAAAAATGGCCGCTTAGGAGCCTTCAAGTAGGCACAAACCGTTCATATGTATTCTGAATATATACAGGGTGTCCAACGAGAATTGTCGTTCCTTGTAATGGTGGATAGAGAAACAAAATTCAAGTCGAAAAGTCCCAAGAAATTTTAGAGTCTGGTGCGTATTTTGGGTACTACATAGCATTGAAAATGCATGTAGGTGAAAAGTTAGTTGCAAGTGTGCGTGCGACCCCGAAAAGCAATATCTCCTACAGCGGTAACTTCACCTTGCTTCTAGCATTT
>JAAAKG020137029.1:0-13016 GCA_010014905.2 Druon quercuslanigerum
AAGCTGAATATTTGATCTGTACATGACCTTCCTGGCATAAACCCACTTTGGACTTCCCAAATCTTTTCTTCTGTTAAAATGTATATTGTTACAATTCATAACATGCATTCATATTAAAACAGACGTAGTGTTATTGAATCCTTTAAAAAATGCGCATTCTTTAAAAAAAAATCCTATTCAAAATTTTATTGCAACTTCTGCTGGCTTTCAAAAACTGAATTTTCTCATTTACAATATTATTTTCATGATTGAAACGTTACACATACGTTCTACATATCAGCATTGCCTTTTTCTAACTTCTGAATTATATCCCTAGTCCAGTCACCCACGAAAATTCGATTGCTTTAATAAAAATTCGATTGGTTAGTTTAAATCGAGTTATAGCTGGCTAGTGTTTTATGCGAGACGAAAAAGAAATTACAAGACAAAAGTTGTGATTGAGAATGTGCCCACGCAGTGGCTAAATTTTTTTTACTTTTAATGATATTTTCACGAATAAAACAAATACTACGCATCTTATCAAAAATTGATTCACAGATTAAACATAAAATTTAAATTTGGATTTTGCATTATTTTTTATGTTGTAAAAATTTGAGTTTTAGATTTTCTAAAAAAATTCAAAAAAGCATTATAATAACCTTGGGTGTGTCAAAAGAAAACTTATTCTTATCCTCACTTTTTTTCGTATCGTGCGTAGTTTAGCTGAAAATGTTAATTTTCGTTTCGTTCTTTGGATTTTTAAAATGCTATAAATCTGGTAATTCTGTTTTTGTCGAAGAAAGTAATTAAGAGAAATTATTTGTCTTTTTGAGTACTATGAATAATTGTACAGAAAATTATTAAATCTTGAAAAAAGTAGTCTCAAAAATTTTCAAAATGTGCTCACTTTTTAAATTTTTATCCAAAATGGTTGGCTGGCGAGCTTGACATTTATTTTAGGAGACACACCGTCACAACGATCTAAATACACTTTCGTAAAAGCCTGTTTTTCGGATTCAGGGGGTCTCAAAACGTGGACATTTGAAAAAAACCGGGTGGTCAAATTTTACACAAATCTAATACCTTCTCTGGTTGAAAATGTAAAAATATTACCTTGCATGTGTGTAATATAACATAATCTTTATATAATGTATTTAAAAATAATTAAAATCTGATTATAGAGCATTAAAGTTTGATATTTCGAATTTAATGATTTTTTTGTATTATAAAATTAACTGAAATTTCGATAAAGAAAAAGTTTTACATTTACAATGAAAATAAAAATGAAAATGAAAAATGTACTAGAGAAGGTCTTTGATATATCGAGAGTAGCATTTCGGTTAAATAATGCGACATGTATTACACAAATTTGAAAACATCAAATAATGACTTCCAATGGACAGGTAAACGGTGTCAACCGGTTAAAACAAGTAAACATAAACTGGTCTTGTAAAAAGGTTAAAACAAATTCTTCCACACAATTCAACATGTAAATTTAACGCTCAAAACTGTATCATAAATAAAATCGTATCTAACATAAATAAATAAAATTCGGATTTGCTTACACAACCCTGAGTAAGGGTTATACCTAACGCAATTGTCGTCGCTGATTGAGCGGCAATCGAAGGAGGTCTTGCTAACCATGAACCGGTGAATCCTGAAAAGTTGTGATGCGATCGTTTTTGATCAGCAATTGAGCCTGGGAGAAAAGCTCAGAATGAGGATCTCCTCAAATTGACCAACATTACTTAATTCGTGAAACCGGCATCATGCGCCGCATTTCGGCAGCCATTACGACCAATTGAATATGGTTTGTAAGGGTAGAAGGAACAAAAACCACACTGAAAGGAGAACAAATTCATTAAGGGCTTACACTACTTTTACACAAACACACTCCTTTTTACACTTTTAATGCGTTAGTAACCTGCTTAGACGCAGCGGCTCGGCTCTAATCAGCGTGATTTAAAACCGAATTATAATGAAAGAAACTTATCCCCTAATATATGAAGTAAAAACAATTTAAAAGCAAATTAACTTCGTAAATTTGGTAGGTATCCCTTACGCAAATGTACTGGTTGCGATACTTTAATCGAATGAGCATCGGTGCTGGAAATCTCAGCGCTGTAAGACACATTTTGCTTGCGATCATGGTGGTTTCCGGGAACGAACCAATCATTAGGCTAATTATGCGTCCACTTTTCCGTCATTCTGGCGCTTTAATTATTTTGCCAATAACAGGTGACAAATTCATCGCCATGTTTTACAAGAAATAACGACCGCCTATTAGAACATTTTACTCGGACATTATTCGAATCATACATTTTGCCACAGTATATTACTGAAAAACGGCCATATATTTAAGCCATTAAAATAAGTTTAGTCGACTTTTAAAAATGTCAACTTTTTTATTTTTCGAAATAGTTTTATAACTCTTGTAAAAATTTGTTTGAAATTCTTGCATGGCGTAAATTAATTTTATAATGATAGAAACTTATGCGGAATTTGTACTCTGGGGGAAGGGGGAGTCTATAAAATTCTACAATTTCTATCAGTAATAAAAAAGACAAACAATACAATTTTCTACTGCCATAGAAATGATAAAAATGAAAACAGACTAGAACTTTTTTATGAGGGACATCTATTCATTAAAACAAAATCAGGATGCAATAATAATGTATAGATATTTCTTTTGTACAAATTATTACACAAATTGAAAACAGATGCTTAAGATGCCTTTGGAGCACTCTATTTGACACAGTGTATTTTTACTACGCGCAAAATCTTTGAATAAAATAAAAAAATTAAATATCTAATATAATTTAAAAAAGTAAAAACAGTTTATCACACCACCCTCTAAAAAGCTCCCGCAACACAAACTTTTTAATAATATTACATTTCAACAATTATAAAGCATATCTTATATAATTTTATTAAAAAATTAGAATAAAGTTAAAACTAAAAAACAATTCATCACAATATCTTCTGAGTACTTTACCTAACATACACTAAACAATTTTTAATTTTAAATATCCCCAAAAGCAACTTCATCCTAAAATTAGGAAGGTTGTCTGATATATTATTATTAAAAGACTCATATAAAATAAAACTAATTCATTGCAATACCTCTATAAGACCAGCATCAACACACCATAAACGACAATTTATTTTAACATTCCCTAAAACATTTATTATATATCCCGATGATTCATGTTAGTAACTTACAAGCTAAATAAAATGTTTAATCACTATTATAGTTACTCTTCAATATCAATATTCTGAAAAATTTTCAAGTATTTAAAACTCCAGGAGCAAAAGTCATCAAGCTCAGAGAACTGGAAATTTTAGTTTTATAATTCAATAAGTTTACCCATTTACACTTGTCTTATTTCGTACTACATATGAGCCAATTGACCAAAATTAATATTGAATCATAAAGCGGTCTTTAACTACACAGACACTCTATTTATAAACTATTTGTCATTACAATTGTTTGTTCTGTCATACTTTTCTAGCTTCCTTTACTTCCACGCATTTTTTCAAGCGAGTTTTTGTGTTTCTATGGCTTTTTATGTCTGTTCGAATCAGAGCTTCATTTACACATTGTAACCATTCTTTTGACGGTCTGCCTCTGGGCCAATTGCCAATTACGTTTCCTTGGAACACTTGAGTCGTTCATCGTACATCTTTCATTCTCCCAACAAGCCCAAACCATCTTGCAGAATTTTTTTCATATATGTCAACTAGTGTCTTCTTTATGCCTGATTCTTTAAGGATTATCTCAATACTCACTTTACCCATCTGATCTTTGGCGCATATCATGCGCAGGAATTTCATATCGATCGCGTTAATTTGACTGTTATCCTTTTCTTGGTAGCTTTTCTTGATAGCTTTGCTTGATACGTTTTCACTTCTGATATTAGGCCCTGCTGTACCGATAACCTTCTTACCCCCGTTTTTACTTATACATACTGATTTATATTACTTCATAAAAGTTTGGGATATCGTTATAAAGAACTTGTAAGTATGCGTTATGTTGACTCCCATGTTCATAACTTTTCATTTCATCTCTCTCTTTTTTATGCAGATATTAATAGTTTACTACCGAATTTTCTCACGTAGCGAAACATCTGTCTTTTTGTAACTTAGCATAGCACGTTTTTTTCCCCATTGTTATTAGTTTATGACTTTTAAAGAAAAATAAATCCTTTCATGTTTTAAATGCTCCAGCTTCTTTAAGCTCTTAACCTTCGCGAGCAATAGTCTTTAGATTTCGATATTTCTTGAAAACAGAAGCGTAAAATTAAATTACTGTCCTTACTGCTGTAAGTCCTCAACTACTTTATTCCGCATGTACGCAATCAAGCCCTTCATCAAATGTCCACATGTCTAAGGGTACTAGTTTAAGAAATAATTCTGAGTCAATTCACGGTCCTAATGAACGAAATTATTCTTTAGAGAATAATGAAAATAATGACACTTGGCTAGCTTTTTCGATTCATTCAATTCAATGATCCACAATGATCCTGACTTACCAACAAGTCAAAAATTTCATCATCTAAAGGGCTGTGCGACCGGCGACGCAGCCATCATATTCTCGTCGCTTGAAATATGAACCGAAAATTACAAGGTAGCTTGGAATCTCCTAAAAAATCGTTTTCATAATAAAAAATTCATCATTAACAGTCACATTTAATCACTTTTCGAAATGCAGTGTATATTCAAAGACTTTTCAATCTGCACGTTATATAAAACTAAAAATCACATTCGAGCACTTCGCGCATTATCAGTCGAAGTAGATAAGTGGAATTTCATAATCATTCACCTGATCAAAGAGAAATTAAACAAATACATAGTTGAAAAATGGGAAGAATCTACTAGCAATGAAGACTTGCCCACCTTGCAAAACACATTAGACTTTTCGGAGCGCCGCTCCCAAAATTAGGAGACAAGGGAAGCTACAAAATTAAAAGGCCTTGAATCCAAAATGCAATACCAATTCACGTCAGGGTTAACGTTCACAATTTCATTTTTCAGGTCGGTCCTACAATACCAGACGGTCTTCTTTCAACATTTGCACGATTTAGGACATTTATTTTTGCACTTACAGCCGATATCAAACAAATTTACCGGCAAATTAAATTGTACAATGATCACGAACTTTTTCAAAATATTTTCTAGCGTGAGAATCCCAGCGAGCCACTTAATGTTTATACCCTAAACACTGTTACCTTTGGCGTCGCATCCGCGCCTTTTCTTGCACTACGTGCTCTTCAGCAATTAGCTGACGATGAGCGCGAAAATTATCGACGAGCAGCAGCGATTTTGAAATCCGATTTTTATGTAGATGACATTTTATGCTGAAAGGTGCAAACACATTTGAAGAAGCTCTCGCTCTTCGTGACAATTTAATCGAGCTCCTTCGCAAGAGAGGATGCAACCTCTGAAAATAGGGATCAAATGATCCCAGACTCACTATCAATTTTAAAAATGATTCTCGTGACACCCACATTTCGTTAGATCTCACGGAAGCTGTTAAGTCTCTGGGGCTCTACTGGAATCCAAGTACAGATTTAATCACGTATACAGATAATCTTACGAACTGCCAATCACACATTAAGAAAACGTTCAATTTTTTCTCAAATCGCTAAACTTTTTAATCCCCTTGGACTATTAGGTCCAGTTACAGTCACAGGAAAATAAATCGTTTCAAATCTCTAGAAATCACATCTTGATTGGGACGAATCAGTGCCCCCACATTTACAGCAATCATGGATTAAATAGAAAAATCAGTTACCCCTTTTAAAGCACGTACAGTTTAAGCGTTGTACACAATTCAGTTAAGGTACAACTGCATGGCTTTTGCGACGCTAGTGAGATAATTACTCTCACAAAACTCGAGTTGTACGCAGCTACTCTGTTAGTCAATCTCTGTCAAAGCACCTCTCAAATATTAAAAATGCAAATTGATAAAACATGTTTCTGGTCAGATTCAAGAATCACAATAGACTGGATTAATACTCCATCTCACATCTTAAAAACATTTATAGCCAACCGCGTAGCGGAGATTCTAACTCAATCAAATCCATGTGATTGAAAACACGTCCCAGCACATGATAATGCAGCAGATTCTGACCACGGTACGAATTTTTCCGAGGCTCGAAAAGAGGCTTAAACAGCTTTACGATTTGATTCAGTCCGCACAAACGGATCCAAAGGTTTAAACTTATTTATCAAAGAAGCGAATTACTTGAAGTTTCATTCTCCCTCGCGCCCTCCACATGAAGGGTCTCTGGGAGGCCTCTGTCAAATCATTCAAGCATCATTTAGTTAGAACAGTAGGTAAAAATTTACTCACTCACGAACAATTTGTTACATTTGTAATTAAGGTAGAAGCATTCTCAACTCTCGACCTCTCACCCCTCTTTTCCCTGATCCTAATGATCTGCTCCCTCTGACAGATGGTCATTTCCTGATCTGTAGTCCACTGACAAGCTTTCCACAGACTGATCTACGTGAAATCCCGGTTGGGCGGCAGTCATCGTCGGAACATGCTCAACAAATGCCACAGCATTTTTCGTCTTGATGGCAGAAAGAGTATCCATATCAAATGATCAGCTGAAACAAGTGGCAATCAACCAGCGATACAGAAATTATCAAGCTCGGTACTCTCGTCGTCCTTAAAGGAGACAATATTGCTCCCATGGATATGCATAGTTAGCATGAATCTCTCTATATCTAACTTTTTTCCATTTAAATCTAATTATATCTAACAGAAGCATGTACATCTTTGTATATATCTACGTATGTTTAATTTTTAAATCAGCTGTCGAACGCTGTTTGTACAAAGAAGCCAGGATGTTGAGAGCTATGTTCATAAATTTTAATTTCATCTCTCTCTTTTTATGCAGATGTTTACTAAATAGTTTACTAATGAATTTTCTAACGTAGCGAAACATCTGCCTTTCTGTAACCTAACATAGCACGTTTACGTTTTATTAGTTTTATTACTTTATTACTTTCAGAACAAAATTCTAAATACTTTCATCTTTTAAATTTTAAAGTTCCTTTAAGATCTTAAGCTTCGCGAGCAATAGTCTTCTGATTTCGGAGTCTGAGTCGGTATTCCGCTAGCCATTTTTTCATCACCGTTCCCTAACACTTTTTGTATTTCTTGTTGTGTGTTTAAATATAATTTGATGTTTTGAAAACAGACAATCATTTTTTACATAACGCTTTCACATTAACAATAAATCATTTTTTAAATACTCCAGACGATATAAATACGAAATGACTGTTAACAGTTCTAGACTATTAAAACTACTCCCCCTGTTTTATGGATAGAACTTTTTATCTTGCTTTTCAGTAAGGAGATTCTTGAAAGCTAGGTTATCCTTTTTCTATTAAACTTGAACTAATTCTGGTGTTTCGCAATTCTCGTAGTATTCTTGCAGGTGTGTTTTGTGTGCTGCACCTGAAATTTTCGATCTTTTCAAGCTTTTACAGTATTAGAGTTAACCTTTTTCCATATAATGTACACAGAAGCAGTAAGTCTTAACCCCAATTTTCGTAAAAATTAAGATTTTTATTTGTGCTATCGACCATGCTGAGTTTATTGATTCATTTTAAATTTAATTTAAGAATAATGTGGATTTATATAAATGACATACATTTGTCAGGGTAACTAAAAATAAAATTTAATGCAAAATAAGATAAGTAAAATGGCTGCTGTTATGTGAGCATGCACGCCTTCGTCACTCGTACAATTTTGCTAAAGCCCGTGTTCGTGTGTGACTTTTTGCATACAGGAAATCGTGGTATTCTTGTCTCTTTTTCCCTCTTCTGAATGGAAATGTGTTTTTTACGAGAGGTTTGATTTGTGGTGAGATTTGAGGTTTTTTTTTGGTTTGCCTTCACTTGCCTCGTGATTTTTGACGCTCTGGGTGTGTTTTGGTTGAACTTTTCCTAGTCATTTAACCTGGTGATATATAGAGTCCTTCATTACCTCTGTGAAAACGGTTGGTCACATTGGTTTATATATTCTTCAAGACCAGCTGACTTCACCAGCTGTGTTTACATCGTTCAGAAACGACAAGTGTAAACAGTGACCAAAGTGATCATCTTCTTGACACTAATAGTGTTTGTGCATATGGTAAATGCAAACTACCTATGACGTCTGACACGGGGTGTGTTAAATGCAAGGGTTGTTCTTTTTGCTAACATAAATACTATGCTGCTAAAATAAAATGTAACTCTGAGGGTCGCTTTCAACGTTGTTGTGGATTCAGATCTAATTCTCCCGCTAATGAGGAAAGGGACAATGAGATTGTAGTTAGCACTAATGCACTGAAAAGCATGTTTAATGGCATGAAAAAAGAGCTCATGACGAAATACGAGAAGTGCCACACGGAACTCAAGAAGAAAGAAAATGTATCCACCAAAATTGAAAATGTTTCATCCAACGTATTACATTTAGATATTCGATTGACGGAACTTGAGGAGAAAGTCATGGCGCATGAGAGATCTGTGGATTAAAGAATAAATGATATTGCTGATAAAGTGAACAGCAGTCCCAATCTAACTCCGGAATGCTCACCCTAACATTCAAGTGACGTGGAGTCCTTTATTAAGGAGATCAACCAGCGCAACTCACGTAAGAAAAACATCCTAATTTTTAATATGCCGGAATCCGACGTTGAAGGGGATGTTTCTCCAGAAAGCAAGGATGTTATTCAAGTAATTGATTTACTTAAATCAATTGCACCAACACATTCCACATCTACTAATACTATACGTGTCACCCGTATTGGACAGATGTAACATGCACTATTGCAACCGATCAAGGTCAGATTTCGCACCGATGCATTTGCCCTAGATGCTAATAGAGGCTCATACCTGATGCTGAAGAAGAGAAATTCTGTTCCGGAAGCTGTAAAGGAGTATCAAATCTCCAGAGATCACACGGTCTTGCATATTCCTATCATAGTTTCCAAAAGGACATCTCCAGTTAGGATAACTGAATGTCATCCAGGTTTACATTTGGTTTATATTACCAGAATGTTAGGGGTTCAAATAGTAAGTTGTCTATATTAACTACCTCTGTTGATGTTTTTGATTATAATATTTTAGCTTTCACCGAGACATGGTTAAATTCATCTGTTCATAATGCGGAAGTTCTCGATTGTAACATTTTACAGGTTTTTAGAGATGACCGACTTGATAGACCAGGTGGGGGTGTCCTGCTTGCAATAAAAAATACATTCAGTTGTGCCAGAATTAATTTATCTTCTGTTATGCAGGCAGTTCCATTCATAAACATAGTCGGTGCAAAAATCTATTCTTCAATACTTTTCACAGTAATTATTGTAATTTACATCGCCCCAGGCATATCGGTACAGCTTTTTGGAAGGATATTAATAGCACTTATTGCTATTCGTGCCACTCTCTGAAAATAAGATCATTATTTTGGGGGACTTTAATGTTCCCAACTTTATAAATCATGTTACAGATAACAAATTTGACAGTAAATCAGCATTGTTTACATCGTTCTGTGAATTTTTTGAACTTTTGCAATTTAATTGTATTGAAAACTGTAATCAACTTTATTTAGATCTTATATTTTCGAACATAGAACTCCATGTTAGTAAAGTTATTAAACCGATTCTGCCTGAGGATATTTACCAGCCCTCTATAAAAGTAGTTTTTTACATGCATAAATATCGACCCACAAAAAATTTCAGTACTAATTCCAAATCTTTTAGGTATAACTTTAAACGTGCCGATTATGTTAAACTCTACCAAGGTCTCATTGATATTGAGTGGTCATCTTTATTCACTTGTTAAACGCCTGACCAAGCCTGCTCTTATCTCTACAGTTATATATATGATATATTAGACAACACTGTTCCGAAATTTAAAGCTATAAAGTCTGAGTTGAGTTTCCCGTCGTGATATACGCATGATATTATATCGGATATTAATTTAAAAAATAATTTTAGGTTAAAATATAACGACACTAACAACCCGTACTATCTCGAGCTATTAAAAAAACTAAGGACTAGTATAAAAAAGCGTATTGAGATAGCTTTTACGGAATTCACGCAAAATGCTGAAAAAAATATAGTTTTGAATCCGTCAACTTTTTGGTCATATATAAACAAGTTAAAATGTGATTATAGAATTCCAGGTGACTCATCCAGACATCGATGTCTTCGAGACGAATTTAAGCCATCACCAAGTCGAGCTCAAGTCGAATCATTTTTACTCGGGCGTACTCAAACTTGCGAGTGAAGCGAGCTGCGTGCAATTATAATGTGCTCACGCAGCGGGAAGATTTGTATTTTTAACTTTCTTCCCGTTAGATTTGCCGAATTATATATATTTCAAACTATAATCACCATAAATGTAGTTTAAACATTTTTGCATTGCTTGCGAAGTAAATCATTATGAATTTGTGTCACTATACTATCATGGTAAATTTCTATAAAAACAATTAATTAGCCATGTAGTCAAAAATGAAAGAATTTATTTTTAAGGAATTACTTTTTTACTGTGATGATACAGATATGTACGAACAGTAACCATATCATTATGGAAATGTTCGAATTATAATTCGTGCTGAATATAAATTTCCACAGAAATAATTCAATTCCTATCTATAGCACCTTTTCCCAACTCTTATTTTAAACATTCATAAAATGAGTGTTGTAGCGTATATTAATATCTTGTATCCAGTCTTTATACTTTAAAGACGTTGATGAATCAAAATATATTAAATTCTTTATGCTATTTGGATAAGGAACGTTAATCTAATTAAGTAATATCAGAAGGCTTTTTCAACTTTAGTTTAATGAATGCATTATTGTTGCAATTATTCCCTACTAAGGCATAAATTTTGAATATGGCAGGAAAATAACTTGATCTAAGTCATTCTAATATAAACTTCTTTTAAAAACTTGTTCGATCGTATATTTTAAGTTTAATATCGAATTTAGAGGAAAGTAGTATGAAGAAAGTTAATTGAGCAACTGAGAAAGACAAGACTGTCGATCCCATTTTTTTCTAACTTCGTTTTTTTTCAGTTTGAAGTTTAGTATTTATAATTCCCGCTGCTTCAGGCAAAGACCTTTTAAAAGAGAAGGTTAAACTTTGGAATATTATTATCACGTGTCTCGCCCTTCGCGCTTGATTAAAGTATGTACAAATTTTTCATTTTAATGACATCTTTGAAGATTAGAACAAAAGCCATGTGCCTTATGAAAAAAGGATTCAAATTTAGTTTTTTGATTTTTTAAGATTAAACATTTTGCTTGCTACAATTATCTCGCATCTCGTGTCGTTTAACTAGAAACATATCATGAAAATTTTGTTTCAGATAAATATTTGATTCAGCCAGTGAAATATTATTTATGCGAAAGAACGCTGTAATTGGCTATATGAAATTATAGATTTGTATTTAGAAATTAGGTAGTCAATATATACAAATGTGATTTCAAATTATGAACATATTGCCATCAAACAAATTAAAGTCCATTGACTGAAGTAAAATATTTTTGTCATTTGAAAGAGGTGATTCCTGGGTTCAAAAGAGCGTACCCTAGCATTGACAAACTATTTGCTCCTAAAAAAGAATTGGGGTTTTGATGTAAGGAACTATCAATGATCCTAAGATGCGATAGATTGTTCAGAATAAGCATGTAGAAAAGTTGATAAAATAGACGAATTAATATATTCAAAGAACCAATGTCATTGATTACAAAATCGAATAATTGAAATGCACAAATTTTAATGCAACATTTATTGAGATGTATACTGCAATAATAAAAAAAATTATAATTAAATATTCTTCTAAGGAAACGTATATTTATTTTTATTTTTGCGGCGTAATCAAAAATTCTGTTAATATTTAAAGCACATTCAGTGCTGATGCTGAGAACAGAGAACGCACAGTACACGGATAAATTACTGTATAAGAAGAAAACGCGCGCCTCATTATTTCTTAAAAATCATACTAATCTTTACTGTGTCCATTTTGTAATATGGGGGAAGAAGGGAATTAAAGTATTATTGTCTACTGTGAGTAAAAATTGGTAGCTGATTGTAGAATCGCAATATGTATTGGAATTAAACCTAAACATATTCTATTTATATCTTCAGAAGCTTGCAATATTGGTACCATGATTGGTAATTTCTGATGCATGCAGGATCTTTATGCAATAGTTAACGTTCGTAATTGTTTGCTCATATAATAGCCTCATGTAAAAAATTAGACTTATTGGTTCAATTATTATGAAACACAATTAAATCAACTACTCCAACTGTCTACAATTCTACTCAACCCATTTTCCCTTAAGTGAATACTTGACTGTAAACGCTATTACGATTCTCGAGGGCATTTTCTTTATTCGACCTCGCCGAGAGAAATTGCTGATAGAGGACTTCAATTGGAAACGAGGGCTCGAGATCTTTATCGAGAATGCTCAAAGCCCTCAAGGCCCCTAGGTGAAATTGAAGCAAAACCATTGAAAACGGTATTTAATCCACCCTATGTCATCTTCTGGTGAAGAAATAAAAAATTATTTCTCAGATTCAATCGATCTACGTTCATCAAAAATCTCTTATATTTAAATTGTTATTTCTTGTTTATAGTTGTCTTTTCTGTGTGCGGGTCGTTGGCAAAAAGTTCTCAACTTTCTTCTGACTTTTTTTTAGAACGAACTGTAAGAAACAGACTGAATTTTTTTTTTCCTATTTCACACCCAAAATAGAACAAAAATACTCATTTCAGAGACAAGTCTCGAATTTGTAATATAAATCAATTTTGGAACGAAAATCATGTATATATGGGACATTCTTTTACAAATCGTACGGATTTGACGAAAAAAAAGACGACGGTATTTTTAATCTCTTGAAACTTTTTTTATGTGTTTTATATGTAACATAAGTGGACACGTATGTCAGGATTTTTTTTTTTTATATTTTCAAAAACATTGTTGAATAAATAATGACATAGTCAGCGGATTTGCTTGTCTTTGAATGCT
>JAAAKG020137030.1:0-13016 GCA_010014905.2 Druon quercuslanigerum
TCTTAAAATTTAGAGAACATTGTACTTGGTTCCTAAGCAAATAAATCTATAAATATTGAAAATGAATAACTAAAAAAATAAATGTTGAGTTTGTTAGAAACTCTAACTGGAGGTAGAAAAATAAATAGAACCAAAGAAAATAGGGCTAATAATATAAGCGAAGTAAATAAACCACGGTATTTGTACGCTCACTTCCTTTAAAAAGATAAAAATTTCAATACTTATAAAGATGAATAAAAAATAAATTATTGACTTTCAAGATTATTTTCTTTATTATTTTCCTTTCGTAAAAATTTGAATAAGTAATATTTAGTGCATATTTTATATGCAACCTACGGTAAACTAGAGGAAATAATGAAAACAGGATTTTTGTATTGAGTAACAAATTAAAAATATTAAGGAAGTTTTCAGTATAAAGTCGACAAGCACATTACTCAACCTTTAACTTGATTTATGAAATCAAAAAAGGTAGCTACATTGCTAAGTCTAACAAATTTTGAAAACGAAATATAAATATACTGTAGAAAGAATAGTTTAAGACGTAAATATTTATTGGGCAATAGTTGATCTAAGTTTTCCATTTTATTTTATCTTCAGAAATTAGCCGTAATTTTTATTTAATATCTATAATACTGTATCGATGTATTATGTTCTTTATAAGATTGTCTAGGAAGTCTATTCATGCGGTTTTTACAAAATGTATTTTATATGTTCTAAACCAATTTGATCTCATTAGTAGTATAATTAATAACAAGTTTAGTTTGAATAAAAACCAGTAAAATGAAGTTCTGCGAAATTTTCAAGAAAAAAATAAGTTATTGATAGATAAATAAACTTTTTTGTTGAAATTTCATAATTTTGGTTAAAAAATCATCTCTTTTGGTAGAAAATTGATTTTCTTGTTTGAAAAATTATTATTTTGTTTAAAAAATTTTGTTGTGAGATATACTTTTCTGAATGTTTGTAATCATCCTGTAAATACCTATATATAATGTAAGATATAAATATTTAATGATTTTGCCCTAATAAAAAAATAATTGCTTGTGGTTTGATGTTTAAAGTTCAACTTGATAGTGCAAACAAGTAAATAGACTAAAATTATTCCAGTCCAGAGGTGAGGGCTGTGTTCGAGCAGGTCAAGACTCCGAAATTGTCACCTATCACGCACTCGATCAATGCTATTAGAATGTTTCTATTTTGTTAACGAATAATTCAATTAGGGTGAAACTTTTCAGAAAACTTAATTATATCCTACTAAGCATTTTTATTGCTGGAAGCTTGGGCTTACTTAAAATTCCCTCGATAAAAGCGTTTGAAAATTGTCTAACGTTATTTTGATACTGATTACCAAAAAAATGTATAACTTTTTTATTTGACAAAATAAACCAATTTAAAATTGCACATTATCTTAAGAACAGTTTTAAGGATATTGTGTTCAATTTTTATCTTAGAATATAAAAAACTTTGTTCTTTCGGAGCGAGTTGAAGTGAAAATATTTAGTAAATTTTCTTGTCTGAAGAATGAAGTTTTTTTGATTTTTTACAGAAACGGTAAAAAATACAACTTTTTTGTCGATGCGCCGTGAAATTTTCTACGAAGTGATGGTTTAAAAAGTTAAATGTTCGAAAACTGATTTTCAAGTCATCAGGGGCCAACTCGAGCGGCCTGAAGCGTCTAGGAAAATTTTATGCGTGGTTATAGAATCCGGAGTCTCAATTTGAGTTGGAAGTAATCGAATTGGTGCTAATTTTCCGCAAAATTTACTATAAAAATTAATAATGTACAAATATAATTTTTGTTCTTAAAAGCTCCATAAATCTATAAAAAAAATCGTGCAATACCGCAATGTAAGGCTAAGCGGTGTATATGCGGCGGACATAGGTGCATCCATAATTCTGGGCTTAAAATGCGATATTGTTTGTTCTACGTTTTTACAATTGAATTTTAAACTTTATATTTGCAAGCCTTTAAGATTTTACTTAGAAAAAGCACCTATCATATTCAAAAACGCAAAATCAAGGGTGAGTCACTTTCCACCACTGTTCCCCGTAGTCAGTTGAGAGAACGCTTCGTTTTGTTATTGACTCATGCGGTCAAAGTTATAAGTTTGGCAAAGTCGCGTGTGAGCACGCGTGTTATTCGAACTTCGCACATAAACTGGAGCATGTAGAACGGGAGCGACGTTGCGACACCTTCAGTTCACTGATGTCAGTCATACATTTACGGTATAAATAATTATTTTTCTATTCTTATAGGTTCTGAAAGATACTTTTAAACGATTCTTATGTGTAATTCTGTTACCGAGGGTACTCCCTGTACATGAAGAAAAGTTGACTTGTTATGTTGGTAGAGTTTAGTAACGCAAAAGTCGTAAACATTTTAAGAAACCGTATGTAGAAAACTACATGAAAAGCATAAGATAAAATTTGGTAAACTATATTTATGAAGATTTTACCGACTTTTATCAATATTTGTGACGTTACGCAAGGAGCGGCCCATTTTGTCAAATATTGTTTAGAAGATATTCGCTTTTTTTGTGAAAAAAGGTGAAAATTACCCGTTTTTTAGGCTTCATCAGGAAATTATACTTTATTGTTAATCTACACTCTATCTAGTAATACTATATTTACATCCCCGGGAATGGCAGAAAGTGGGTACCCAGTTTTTATGTTTGAACAAAAAATTTAACACGTACGCTTATGGCACACAGTTATAACACTTCAAGATGTAATTGCTGATAATAATTTAAGTTTTCACGGATTCTATTGTTGTTAATATGGTTTTACATGAATACATGCGATTGATATGGGTCCAATATGTTTGAGCTGTGAGTGGTAATTTCGTAGATGCAGAAAAGTATCGAACAGAAAAGTATCGAAGTTTCGAGGGCTTTTGAATTGCGTATCTGTCACTGGAATTCCAGATTGCCACCGATTGTTTTTTTAAAGACTTTTAGTCGTTATAATTTTTTTGACCAACTTACATGCCGCAAAACCCTTTCCAACATCTAGAACTGAAATGGCAAAATGAATCTACTAGACTTGTGCATGATTTCTTTTGATTTTTAGATAATTTATAAATTTAAAAAATGGTGTGAAATATAGCAGCTTAACCTCAAAAAAGTCGGTCTCATTCAAAAAGAAGGAAACCGATTCAATATGACCTTGCTTGAAATGGACATTGTAGTACATGGCAGATTCGAAGCTGCTTGAGAAAATGACCGATTCACATAATGGCAAACCGATTCAGTTTTAACCTTCTGAATCTGCAAATGACAGATACGCAATTCACAGAGTTGTCTTTTCAATGGATTCTTTTTTCCTGGATTATCAGTGTCAGAATTAACATTCGTGAAAAAACAAATGTAATAACTATTGTCGTGAAATATTAAAGTATATATATTTATATATATAGAAGGCGTAAAAACATAGTATTCAGAGTAAAATTGGATATCTATTGAATTATATAATTCTGTCATTATTAATTAGTGTTCCTAAAATATTATTTTCAATAGAATAATCTTCTTTGTTTTGTTTCTTATTAGTTTATTTTTTGTATGGTCTTTGTGGTTATCTTTTATATCTGATGCATAAAGAAAATTATTTTCTGATTCTGGATACCTGGGGACAAAAAGGCCTTATTTACACATCTTTTTAATAGCAATTGTTATAATAATGTTTAATAATTGATTAAGTAGCATATTTAAAAACTCGTTTTAAAAGAATAATAACATTACGAGTATACTAAAAACAATTTCCGTAGGGTAGAATCGGATTTAAAAAGATTATTTTGTCTTTTGAGATATATTGCTATTTTTAAAAAAAATAGTTTTAATGCATATAAAAAAGGAATTTTTTGACGGGTATATTAAGAAATTTTAGAGATTTTTGAAGAGGTTTGAGAAAATTTGAGTCTTGGTTGTATGATATTTTAAAGGTTTACAAGGAATTTTCAAGAGGGTAAAAAACTGAAGGAATTTTTAATGATTTTAATAATTGTCAGGTATAATTTTTTTTAATTCATGCAGTTTTAAAGAATTTCAAAATATTTAGAAGGATTTCGTGGCAGCTGTAAGGTTTTATGATATCTTAAAAGATTATAAGAAATTTTCAATAGACTTACAGAATTTACAAAAATTTCAAGAAATTTAACGAATTTTTAATATTTGAGTATACCTTAAAATATTTCAAGGTAAATTCATCAATGTAAAAATAAAGTAAAATATATTATACATGAGTAATTTCGGTAGATTAGGGTTCCGTATGGAAAAATAATTTATGTAGATTAAAAATTATTATTTTTTTAATTTAGACTGTATTTTGGGTGCTAGAAAACACGTAACCCATGATTTGAGGCACATTAAACACCTAGCCGATTCATCGCTAAGGTTGTTACGGTGTTTTCTGATGATAAGCGAACTTCGAGAGAAAGCACGTTCTGCTGCGACAGCTGTAGCTTGGATTGATAATAAATCACGAGCATTTCGAGCCAGAGTCGTATATAAACTTTCGTTCCGTTTCCACCAATCTAGAATGTCCACATCTCTAGTCGCCCTTTTTTGTAGTAAATACATGTAGATTTTATGTCTGCATTGGTTTCTGTTAGTCGCTACAGACATCCGAGACGTTTGAGGTTCATCATCGTTGAAAAAGGAGTTGGCATCTAAAACATCGACACTCCCACATTTGGCAAGGTTTTGGTTGGTGCTTCCGTGGTCCATTTGAACCTATTTTCAAAAATTAAAATTTTTAAATAGTTCAGAGTTTTTTCTCAAAAACTTCATAATAAAAACGTGTATTACAAATCATTGCGCATGCAGCTTGTGATCACCAGTAAAACTTAAAACTGATTTAATTTACGAATTTTCTGTCAAAATTGTCGACCTGTTCTATTTCAGAAACATAGTAGCTGGTCTTGTAAATCCTTTCAAAAACTTTTACAGAGTGAGCTGCCCTTTCTCTTCCCCAGGTAGTCTTTTCGAATGTTTCAATTTTGTGCCTTGGATCCAGAATTAAAATGGCACAATAGATCCAGTTACTTTTATCATACTGCTTAAAGAGTTTGTCTCGAGATACTTGGACAGCGGCTATGATCTGTTCAGTTACCGGGGTTTCTGACACGTTTTCCCTTAATTCTTTCAATTCTTCGTCCAGTTTATCGACCAACATGTTGAACCCAAGCACGACGTAAGGTAGACTAACATACTTGTCACCACTGAATAGTTTGGAGAGAACTTGAAAATGTCATTAAATCTTGCAGATCTCTTCAAGAATGAACCATTTTGACACAACAAAACTAATGGATTTTTCATTTGAAGCGCTAACTGAATCATTTCGAAACTAGAGTTCTACCTGGTACTAACGTCGATGATTGGATCTAAAGCCGACTTCGCAACATTCGCAACAGCTCTTTAATTTATTTCTCCATTGTTCGGAGTTTCTTAATTTAGTGAACAGTGTCCTCAGTTTTGTGAGTATTAAAACTATCGTCTCCAATGTCTGTATCATCACTGACCCTTTTTTCGAGATTTCCATCAATTTCCATACTTCCGTGATTTCCGTTTACTTCCTCGATACTACCATCTTCAAGATACAGTTCTTTCAGCATCTCCTGTGCTGATAGGTTCAGAATATGGGCATAACATCGAACATGCTGATTTTCAAAGCCGAAAGTCATCAAAAAAGACAATTCTCTCATAAATGTTGTATTTGCAGAAGCGTTGTCTACTGTGATACCTTGAACCTTGTCTTCCAAACAATAATTTGTCACGACTTTGTAAAAAACTGAAGCGATGTCTCTCCCTGTATGCTCACCATTCGAAGGACAGAAGTCAATAAAAAGTGATTCCAAAACACAATCGTCAGCAATAAAATGCATGGTTATACCATGATAAGACCGACCTCTAATTGAAATCCAGCTGTCGAGTATGTACGAAATTTTCAATTTATTGTTTTGCACGATGCGCATAACGGACTCTTGCATATCGATAAATCGTTGACCTTTCAGAGCTTTGAGTTCGTTGCGTTTTGGGACTTTTGCCAGTGGATATAAGTAATGGAAATAATCTTGGGTTTCATCATCATCGAAAAAATTGTACGGTAGGTACTTTTTTACTATCCTGTTGAGTGTTTTCTTATTGAATTGCTCTTGAGCAAAAGTCTTTAGAATACAAAAATCGGTGAATGTCAAACTTTAAATGGAGTAGCCGTTAATTTTTCGTTTGTAAAAGTTCTTTAATTATTTAGTGTTGCGCAAAAACGAAGAAAACCTAATTACTTCAGGCCAGGTCGGACTGTCGGGTTCGCGGCTTGATCTTAACCCATTAACGACCAAATCTATCAATTTTATAACATGAGTTTGACTGTAAAATTTATGGGTATAACAAAACAATAAATAGATCAAAAATACTTTTCCTTATGTTTTTGGGTGAGGTAAATTCGAATCCGTGGTCAAAATTCGAATATTTTGACTTGAAAATTAAATATGGCGGGTTTTGCATTCAAAAATAGTGAAAAATGTTTGATTTTTTATTTTTATAATTTTTTTTCAGGCATTAAACGCGTTAATATCTTAAAATTTCTTCCACCATCGGTGCACAAAATTCTTAAGCTTTAACAGAAAATTTTTATATATTTGATTTTTTCCAAAATGGCGGACAAAATGCGAAAATATCCCAAAACACTATCTCCGTAGATTAAAAATTTGAAAAAACTTTATAGTGTCCTATGGTTAATTTCAAGACGTTTTTAATATATGAAACTTTTTTTTTAACTTTGACGTTTTTGAGAAAAATAACGATGATGGAAAAAAACAGTTTTTGGGATATTTTTGCATTTTGTCCGCCATTTTGAAAAAACACATATAAAAACCGCCATATTTAATTTTCAAGTCAAAATATTCGAATTTTGACCACGGATTCAAATTTAGCTCACCCAAAAACATAAGGAACAGTACTTTTGATCTACTTATTGTTTTGTTATACCCATAAATTTTGCGGTCAAACTCATGTTGTAAAATTGATAGTTTTGGTCATTAATGGGTTAAAAATTACAATCTACCCATTAGCCCGCATTCAATCTGCAAACCCGCATTTAGCTTAAAAATAAACAAAATTAGTAGCAGGGTTTATTTTAAAATTTTTGCCTTCCTCTTTTCATCTCAATTAGTAAAAAAATTATAAATATAAATAGTGCAAATTCATTTACTAATTAAAAAGCACAAATTTGACTGTGAATTAGTGAAGTATTTAAACTAGTAGCTACTAACTATTTAACGTTTGGAGAAAATAATATGACTTAAAAAGTTCACGGTGTTTGAGTCGAATGCGGGGTTTCACAGGCAAACTCTATCCGAACTACACCAGGTTTACATATCCGTAAAATTTGTTTGAAATCGAAATTCTATGTTTGTCGAGAAATTTCATAAAGTAAAAAATTAAAATTCGAAAACCTAATATCGCCATGGGAATTTAAATCTCATAAAAAGTTTTTTCTCAAATTGGTAAAAACTATTATAAATTGTCATGCCTGACCAATCCAAAAATCTCCAGAGAATATTTTACAAGCTGGTAAATTATTTTAACTGTCTCTTTTTTAATTAAAAAGAACGTAAAATAAAAATTCTCAAAATATGTATCTGAATATCAAATCTGATAAATAAAATATAAAATATAAATATGTGTACATAATCTTTTTGAATTTCAAATAACTAAATGAGTTAAAGAAATTGTAATTGATTTTTTAAGTATCAACTCCGAAAGAATATTCTATCATTTACGTGGAACATCAGTGTGTTTTAACCTATATTGTGAAATTTTAATATTTAAATACTTTGCAATAAAGATTTGAAGGAACCAAGCAAAACTGCAAGTTGAAAAGATTCTGTTTCAAAGATGAATGCAATACCATTGCTCTAAAATTGAAGTTCTCTGAAAAAGTATGTATTCTTTAAATTAACCTAGGATTTAAGTGATTAATTAAACTAAGGTCTATTTATTTCTTTTAAGTTACTTCAGTTTGTGGGGGAAATAATGTATACACTTCTTCATATTCTTTAATATGCAGTTTCTCTAAATGACGCTTTACTCCTGTTGTATTCCCCACAGTCATTTTAATTGAAACTTCTCCCTGTTTCTTCAAACGACATATTTCACAATGTGCCATTTTTAATTTTTCGACGTAGAAAAATTTAGAAAATTGGTCCAAAGATTTTCTATACTTTTTTCTCCGTTTACCCATATAGCGCAGTATTTTTCTTGATCAGTTGATTGATTACTATATTCAGATATTGAATTATTTATTTTTGAGTCATTTATGTTATTGTATAGCGATTTAAGATTTAAAATGTAAGTTTTAATTTTAGGATTTTAAGATTTAAGATAAACATAAGATTAAGATTTTAAGATTTAAGAAAATACATTTCATTTTTGACAAAGAAAAATACTTCTAATTATTTGGTGATTCCTCAACATTGCCAACTGGATCTATATTCGACGATGGTCTTTTGCGATTTGAATTCTCAAAATTTTCTTCAAAATTTTCCGGATTAGACATTTTTGTGGATTATTTTTGTAATTTCACAACCTTAAATATATTTACATCAATCACGTTTCCGTTGATAGCTCGGGCGAGGAACGAGATAGAACGAGATGAGATGAAACGATAAAAACAAAAGAGAGAATGATATTCTCAGTTTTTGAGAATACTTCTCGAATGAGTGAAATGAGCAAGACAACCGATCATCTCGTATCGTTATGCAACACTACTTAGAAGGCCCTCGGTCCTCTTATAGGTGACATAGCTAGTAATCATCTATCATTTGTCAGATGTTACGACAAATCTTGTCCTACAAAAGAGCATTAACTCTTTCATGCATCACACTATTCTTGGATAGACCTCCAGACACCCAAGGAGCTTGATAACCAGCTCATGGTTCGTGTTATCGAATGCCTTACGGTGGCCAATCCAAGCGATGAACTACATGGTATTTATAGAGTCATATAAGGTAATTCAAATTTGAGATTGTAGCATCTGCCCAATACACCTGACTTATAAAAGAACGTTTTTTTAAATAGACGTACACAAATTATTCATAAGCTTTTAGAAATATTTAATAAATATCCAATTTCTCAATTTATTATTTATTAATTTATCATATTAAGCACTGCACTCAATTCTCATGGTAAGTTACGAAAAAATAACTTCTGTTTAAAGATCATGCTTGTAAAATAATTAACTTTGCCAGGTCAGGAATATTCATAGAAGAATCGTGAGAGTTAATTAGAGTTACATACAAGTTTTATTCAATTTTTTGAAAACTTGAAATACTAAGACCATTTTAAAACTACACAGATCACTCACTCGTGTTTTAAACGTTTTTGTAAGATCCTAATTTTAATGTATTTTTTGAGTCAATTGCATTACTGATCCGAAAATATCGGAAAACAATCTGTCGTGATTCACTGTTGCTCACACACTGTCTCTTTTTAGTAATTAGGCGGTCGGCAACATCCTCAAACTGAAAAATCACGTGACTTTAAACATTCATTTAAAAACTTAGGAAACAGAAAAAAAATTCGAAAATCGAAATTTTTTTTTTTAACAAAAAAATTACGCAAATTGTACACAGTTATTTTACACAGTTATCAAGGCCTACAATATTATCTTATTAATTTTTGGAATTTTTATTTAAAAAATTGGAAATTCAAATTTTGGTCACAAGAAAATAATGGAAAAGCGATAACTCCATTTTATGGTCAAACAAAGCAAGAAACGAAAAGAAACAGAGCGTCAAAAATTGTGGACCTAAAAAAGATCTACAAATTGGTCATGAATAACTTTTGTATAGGACAAGGATTTTTTGTCTTATTCGTAAAAACAACCTGAACAATAAACAATAAATTAAATTTCTGTTCAACCGATACAAGCTACGAGAATAAATGAGACAAAATTTATTCAACTGAAAAAGATTTAAAAATTATTTACGAAATTTTTTTTATAAGAAGCGTAGTTTTTCTTTTTAGATCGCAAAAAAAATGTAATTATGATAAATACAATTTGTATTTTATTTTGCAATATCTGAATAAGCAATCTCAGGCAAAAGTACATAAACATTTATTATATTTTATATAAAAGTATTGAGCATAATGTAGAAAAGTGGATATTTTGGACCACATCGAGTTCGAAGTACGAGATACGTGATGAGAATGTGTTAGCTACAGCAGAAAGAGCTTTAAGAAAAGAGAGCTCACAATCTCAACATTACAGTTGTGTACCCGTTGACTTTTAATTCTAAAAGGTCTGTGGTACTTACTCGCTCACTTCTCACGAAAGAAAAGGAGATAGCAGATCACAGTGCAAACACCCGCTTAGATTTGTGTGTTGCCTTAAATACATTAGTCTTACAAATAGGGAGGAAAGTGCATAATATGTTCTTTGACGAAAGTTGGAAATAAATCTTCCAAGCCAACAGTTTCATGGAAAATAGGTTTATTCTCAAAATTTCCTAAAATTGTTAAAACGTTAAACCTTAAATCGAAAATCGTTCGTGAAAAAAGGTTTTCGGAATATGTTTTTTTCATATGATCACTACAATAAATTTTGTACATAAAATGTTAAGTAAAACTTAAATAAGATTCGAAACACGATAATGAATTTTTATAATAATTTTGTCCAACTTATTAGCATTAACACTCCAGGACATTATTACCATTCAATGGAAAAACGTATATCTCACATTTTTTGACAATTTAAAGAAATAAATATCTGCCATACTTTAGTAACGCGACTTTCAATTTTGATTATCTTGAAACAGAATACTTCTTCTTTCCTTATCGGGTGTGTAGTTTCTCTTTATTTTGTAAACAGAAAATTGAATTGTTATCGCAATACGCTGCCTTGAATGCCAGTGTCCCTTATATTATGCATTTCCACATAATTATCTCGAACTAAGAGAACACTCAATTTGAAACTCTTTTTAACTTTAACAAGTTTTTTACAATAGACAATTTTAATGTCTTATTTATTGAACTATTTAGCCCCCTAAAATACGAAATAAAAAAAGCAATTGCATTCTCTACAATATATTCCTTCCGTCCAAACTAAAGTTATGTGAAGGAGCCATTTACGAACCACGCGATACATTTTTCAGGATCTTCTGACCGAAGATATTTAAGAGAAACCATTTGAACTAAGAACTTTAATATAGGGACACATTTTCATTAATGCAAGTACCATTTTTTTGGTACAACGCATGTGCTCTTTCTGCCTTTGCAAAAAATTGATTATTTAAGCCATTTCTGTTAAAAAATGTACTTGCGGATTTTTCTGGAATCAAACCGCAGCTGAGAAATACGGAAAGTCGCTTGCGGAGTGTTTAGCTGCAAAGTTATCGAGCGTCAGCCCTGGATACAAGAGAAATCCGCAAACACCATACAAGGCATGCCGAATTTAACCGATGTCGTTTGCGTATTTCTTCGCTTGGACATCTTCGCCCGACTCGACACATTTACGACGTAAGACTTCACGCACAGCACATGCTGGAACATGTGGAGTTTTGATTTTGTACCAAGCAGCATGCTCGACCAGTTTTGCCAGACAAAAGATACGCAAAGTACTTTTATTAAATTCTTCCCTTGTATTTGATGACGTATTAGACTTCTCTTATAAATTTCAGCCGCAGCTTACTCGCACGATTCCACTGAGTTAAAAAATACATTTTTCAAAAAAATGTTTGTTATCTAACTTTTTCCATTGTAGTACAGATTTCTGTAATGCAATAAACTTATATTTAATGTATGAACTTTTAGAAATATTCAAGGGCAATGATTTCAGCATTTTTTTCAATTTGAGCTTACACTTTACAAAGAAATTTTAAAGTTATTTGAATGTAGGGTCTTTCAGCTTTATAGTTACGCCACTCATACATTTCGTTAATGTATTATTGTAAAATATAATGTCAATATAAAATAACTATTTACATTTTGAAATTGTTGGAATATTAATAAAATCATAATCTGGTCATAAGAAGCTATAATTTTTCAACGCAGGATATAAGTAAACATTTCTTTTTCGTTCGAGTTGCATTTTACAGCATTAAAATAAAAATATTACATTTCAAATTAGTCGCCCTCAAGCACCTGCTTCAAAACGTATCTGGGGTACTGAATTCTCGAATGTACGTCACGTGGCACGGCGCCACGAACCACCACAATGCCTTTCTAGCAGCGACTGGAGGTCAGCCTTGGTGTTAAAATCCCATCTTGCTTTTGAGCAATATCGACCTCGTTTGATATTGATCTTAGTGGAGAACCGTTATTGGCGTTACGGCAGTGACCATAGATTTCCAGCGCTTAGCGCCGTATAGCCTAAACACTGTCTATTTTCTTAATTTTTTATGAATATTTCGCAAGGCTCTTATAATCTACATATTTACCAAGTTTTAGCAAAATCCACCGAAAACCATTTTGACATACGTTTAGTTCGGGATCCTTTGTCCTTTTGAATCAAAAAACAACCGATTGTCAGAGCTCACTTTCCTCTGAAATTAAGGCTAATACTCTTAGTCCGGGCATCTGGTACTTTTGGTCCCGAAAAAATCGGATCTACAATAATTTTTGAGAAAACGCTTTATTATGGGGTCCTATTTAACATATTAAAAATGTTACCACGAATACGTAGGGGAACCCTGTTTTTTAAAAACATTTCCAAAAATTACGTTTGCGTGGACGCATGACTCCAATTGCATTTTAGAGCAAAATGTCCAACACAAGAAATAAAGAGAACCAAATTTTAAGAAAATTTGTGAAAAATCATTCGCTATCTTCACTAGGTTCCGAGTTATGGTACATTGAAAATTCCCCACTTTTTCGATTTCACAGCACCACAAAAAAAAAGTGGTCTGTCCCAGAAGCGAGACCAATGTACTCTTATGTTTTCGGAGTCGCTGAATCCGAATATGACCTCAGAATTGCTTCATCAGGTCAGAATTTTTTTCTACCCTCAAAATAAGGGCTCAA